>ADNK01003117.1:0-5000 GCA_000320545.1 Bigelowiella natans CCMP2755 | reverse complement strand
TCCTGCTCACTGTGCCTTACCTCGAATAATTGATTCTTACTCAGGTGGCGATGGCTTTACACTGATGCAGGCGAGAACGCCACAGAATATAGCTCGGTACTCCTGTAAATGAATTAAAATGTTTGATTAAGAGGAAGAAAGGAGAGAGGATGTGATACACTCTCTATTGATTAAGAGCGGGGGGAAGAAAGGGAGAGGGGAAGGGAGGGGAGAGAGGACTTATATGTTGCACAATGTTTTTTCGTTCGAAAGCGATCGTAAAGTCACCATTCTATCTTATGTCAAAATAAAGGTGTCATTATAAATTAACACACTGTTACATGTTCATAATCATAGGTAATAAGTCTGTGCGGTGGCTAGTTATTATCACAGTTGAGAGTCGTCTAAAGCGAAAACGTGTCAAACGGCTGCTTACACTTGAAAGCGCTTGCTTTTAGAGCGACGATAAAGTGTGGTCTATCGCCATGCAGCTTACTTTAGCAGCCTATTTCATAAATGATGCATGTGTGAGCGGCAAATGCAACATTTTCGCCGGCTTTAGCAAATTTATCGATGTATTGTGCACGGTACGTTGCCCGTGAGGATTAAAGGATTTATAAACAGCTTAACAATACGCCATGTTACAAGTATTATGGTGCTTGGAAGAATGCTAGCATAGCAACTACATGTCGCACTAACTAGCGGCGCAGCAGCCAAATAATAAACTTTGTGTCTAGCTAGCTCCCTATATGATGTGATGGACTGTTAGTGCAATCTAGCAATGCCATGCTAATCATATTGCCGCAATGCGCTACATGCGCGCACTTTACTAGTCTACATGCGGAGGACACATGCATGGTAATTCGATCACAAAAAACAAAGTGAGACGTCACGCCATATGCAATTAAGAAGTAGCACGAATAATACATGTACATGTGTGCGGCGTTCTAGCGTTGCATGTACATAGCCTGCACGGCATGGCGTATTTGCATGCAAGTAATGATTAAGGCATGTGAAAAATCGTTTTGGGATTCGCATTTAAATAATTAATTTCATTTATTGTTAAATTTTGTAAAGAGACACATGCATTAAGCGCCTCATGTATGTACACACATACAACCTAAACAAATTTGCAGTGGCCACTGTGCTTGAAGGGCCTCAAGCAGCCTTCATTGCGATAACACTTGATGCCTTTGTAACGAGAGTGCTCATCCGTCAGTGCTTTGAACGTGCTCTTTCCACGCTTAATAGGTTGAGTAGTCCATTTCTCGAGCCTATGCACATGGGGATTGTCTGTTTCTCCTCGTTGAATCTTTTTGATGAAATCGGCTTCGCTAAGATTCTTGAAGGATAAATAGTCATGTACAAGTTCTTGTGCGAACACGTCTGCTGCGTCTCTGACAGACACCTTTTTCACGTTCTTAATAGCCATCATTTTTTTATAATTTGAAGATTCACAGCATGATTCAGGGCGTCCTTCCCTGACACAGCGCCCGCATGGTCGAGCTCTGTCGCATTTGACTTTGGAGATCCTGCAATTTGAGCAAGCCGCATTCTGTTTTTTTACAGGGAGAACCTTACAGATATTTCTCTTTTTCAGTAAAGACGCATTATTATCCGCCCTATTTCGCTTTCGTAGTCGAGGAACGATATTCGGTAGTGGACCTTCGAGACCTTCAAAGTCTTTTCTAATTTTAATGTCTTGCCCATGCTTTGGTAAAATTTGAGCTTTAGATATCTTGCGATGGCAAATACCATTGTCTTCGATTTCGCTATCAGATCCTTCCACTTGTTTCCATTCGTCTAATTCACTCGCGGTCGATACAGAACTATCTTCATCTGAAAGGGCTGAGGATAAGGAATGATTTTCAATAGATCCAACACATGAATTTTCCCCAATTGAGTTGTTATTAGCAATGACAGCATTACTCTGTGGAGCTTCTTCGTATTCCTTTGACGCATGAAGTGAGAATCCATCAGACAAGATAGGGGAACCTTCAATAAACGAGTGCTGGGGAGAACTACTTTCCCTGCCGAACATCTGAAATCCTGAGTTACCATCACCAACTTTGTCTAGCATGTAGGGCAAAGAATTTTCATCGGACATCAGTGTAAAAGCTGAGCCATCCAGCATTTGCTTGAGCCGCAATGTAGGCACATACCGCTTTCCAGCAAGCCTGTTCCCTGCCAGGATCAAATCCAGTGTACTCGACGATTCCTTCTCTAACGGAAATCGACACACACTCTCAAAATCTCCAAGAACACTCGTGCTCATGTCCGCCTGAGCTTGCATTATACTACCAGAGGAGAGATATTCATTCCAATCCACAGAGGAGCCGCGAGCGAGAAGAGGCTGGCTCAGAGCGAGACTGGGTACATCAGAATCAGAATCCATAATTTTGTTAGTGTCAAAGTCTAATGAGCATTTGCGGAGAGTCTTTTGGCACCTCATTTTTCCAGACGAAGAGGGTTATGAACAGGAAGGAGAGGCTTCTTGGAGGTTCGAGTTATGTATGCTTTTGCTGAGCTGTGGAAAACTGTGCCCTTTGAGTTTTGCTGAGCTGACCTCTCTCATAACATTGTTTTTTTGTTAGATTTTACCTGATCCAATACACTGTTTTCATCTTTCTCTTCCGTCTTCCTTTTCCTTCTTCGGCGAGAGGAAGAGGCCGTAGTGAGACTCTGCCTCTTTTAAAAATGTTGTGCAGCCTAATCGGTTTTGGATTTTGGGACAATATTTACAGTGAAAAACACCTTTTTTGTCATGCATTTTACTTCTTACCTGAAGGTGATTTTCTTTTGCGAGAAGCGTAATAGATCTGAATGGGAAGTTGCGTAAAGGTAGGTGGTTTTAATTCTTCGGATGCTGATTTGAACTCAAAAGGCAAATAAAGCAATGCAATTTAATGCAATAAATTCGATTCGCATTTGTTCACCGGAATTGTTGTCGCAAGTTCTAAAAGTCACTTTGTCTGCAGTCGCACCTCCTATTTGTGGGGCCCTAAGATGTCCATTTGTTTACAACAAAAGAAATTAAGGTCGTACAATAAAAATGTCACAGTTCTCCCTTCACTTTCAGCAATTCGGCCCTTTCTTGTTTTCGGCGTAAACCCCCTGCGTTTGGTGGCGCTATCACAACGTCGCCGACACGTTATCTCACAGGAGGAGAAGGGGATACGAAGAGAACCCGTCGTCTCACGCCCGTTCTCCTTTCCCCAACAATCGGGAAGGCTCCTTACCAAAGTCTAACGTGCCAGGTAGGTAGGAGTCGGCGAGAGTATATATTGTGTGTGGTCTAGGAGTCGGAGAACGTATATTGGGGCCTCTGTGTGAAGAGGAGGGGTGGCTTTTCCTAGTAGTGTTCCTTGCCGCTGTGTGCACGCGTAACAGAAGTATTTGTGTTGCTCGGACTAAACATTGGAAAAGAAATGGTTAAAGTGAGAGGGAATATACAATCTATGTGAATTATTTTTGCGTAATCATCTATCCCTGCATGCCGGATTTCGCTTTCCATGCACGTTTCTTCGTGCGTGTGAAACACATGATAAAGAGGCCTCCTGCTACCGACAAAATGCAGGTATATTCAAAGAGATAGGACTGAACCAAAACCTTCAAAGTAACTCGGATATAGATGTACGGCTCTTTCTCAAGGGAGGGTGGGGGAAGAGGGCCCGCGGAAGGCGCGTACTACGACACTGTCGACGAGATGGTTTGGGAGAGCGACAGCAACCCTGCATCTGCTTCAGGGAACATTGGCCTTGAGAGAAGACAAAACGGTCGATTCGGTAATGATGATTCATCTGAGGCCCAGCGATGGAGGAGACGCAGCGACACAAACAATCGTAATACGTGAGAGATCTTCCGTTTTCCATTGTCCTCCGCCAGTCGGGGTTGGGGGGGGGATTTTACGATAAATTGTACTTGTTGCGAAGAGTTTGAAACTAGTAGTTCTTAACTGTAAACGATGCTCATTGTACTGAATCTCCTTTCCAACTGTTGTTGTTCGTGTTGTTTGTGGACAATAAGTTCCTATCGATTTGACTGGTCTGGTTCTCTGTGCATCTGCGGTTATTACGGTGATGGTTGTGACTGCGTTCGTGTTCGACACGACCGGCAGAGGAGGATCTCTTTCAGGTATTTGATTCTATGCAACGGCTTGTCAAATGTGTGAGTGTTCGCTTTGTAAGCGGTAATGTACAGTCGCTACGTGTGGTTCACTGCCCCTATCGCTACAGCTTTCGCCATCGTTTTTCTCCTCATTACTACTACTACATCATCATGCGTAATGATATCCATCTTCGTTTTCACCCCCCCCCCCCTTATCCTCCCAATCTTGAAAGCATGCATATTTTTTATGGTCTTGCCCTCCCCCCCGCCTTTCCCTCTTAGCGCCGGCTCAGAATCGCACGCATCACGGTCAGGAGCACATCCCAAAGCACCCCCCCAGTATACATCTGCCCTCCGACTTTCTCGACGCGGCTGCTCCGCGACTGCCGCCACCGAATAAGCGTGGGGTGTTTGGGAGACCAACCCATCCAGGGGGGCAGCTCCAGGGCAGGAATTTATTGGTGGGAGAAATTATTAAGCAAAAACAACGGCCATTCCATTTAATTTCCCCCCTTTCATTGGGTTACCCCTTCCTGTTTGTTTATTACCCCCCCCCCCCCCCCCCCCTCCCCTCCCTCCCGTCGCTCAGAACGGATCTGAACTAGTCGCAGACTGGAGCGGCACGCGCATATACCTGGAGTTTTCCGAAAGTGAGCATGTATGGGTGGATATGCTGCCGGCGAATCTCTCGCGAAGGTGATGATGATGATTATGATGATGATAGCTTGCTCGTACATTGCGAATCCTTTGCCCCCTCAGTTTTTTGGTAGAAGTTGCGTCGATGCATGCGGGTCATGCTGTCGTACATTGGATGATGATGATGGTAATGATGATGATGATGATGATGATGATGATGATGGCTTTGCTTACTTGTTTTTTTCCCTTGTCCCTTTTATCGTCCCCCAGCTACTCGC
>ADNK01003120.1:0-31961 GCA_000320545.1 Bigelowiella natans CCMP2755 | reverse complement strand
TGTTAATATACCAGGAGATCTCTTCTTTGTGAACTTGTAAAAGGGTCCCAGTAGGAGATTCTCCTAAAATATAATATCATCTTTAAAATGACCCGTCTTTACTTTGCTCAACATGTCGCCAAAGGTCTAGGGATGATCTTACCTTGTTCATTTTCTCCAGTGCTTCTAGCATTTCCAACATCTTTACATTCCGTTCGAAAGTTTGAACGTCCGCTTTTAGTTTTTGCGCATCCTCACGCAGTCTTTCCACTTCCCCTGTTACTTTTTCATCGGGATGCATATCCATTATCGAGCGAGGTGTGTCAGCAGTGAAGCACCCTTGGTCCAGAAGGGGCAACTTCTGCAACGTGTTGGTTGCGTGTTGGCGTTTGATTCAAGTGGATAAATATTAAACACAGCACCTATATCACCACGTTTATCTGTATCTAGTGGATACTATTAGGGCACTCGTCACGTTGGCGCAGCATGTTCGATGCAAGTCATGTTTATAATATCATCTGGGCGCGTTCAAAAGATGACCTTCTGGAAGGATTCCTTCAACTCCGCTATCGCAGACTCCGCTTTCGCTCTCAGCTGGCCCCCATCATCATCAAGCAAATTTTGCCGCTGCCCTTGCAGCTTTTTATCCGGAGATATTTTCACGGTCGCGGGAGATGCTTGGCCATCGAAACCAGCTTTGTTCTCAGCTGTGTGCTTCACCACCGCCTTCTGTTTGGGCGTTGATGTCTTTCCCCTGCCTCGAGTGCGTCTAGCTAGGCCATACCGCAACGGCGTGACCCTTTTCCCGTTCCGTACGTTCCCCGGGCTTCTTCTTTGCATCTTGGGGCTGCCAGTGCCCTCCTAATGGAGAACGACCCTTGGGATTTCGGAGAGGCTTTTCCCTTGAAAGCGATTGGGAGGGAGAATTAATTCTCTTGGAATTTTGTACTGAATTGCGTTCCAAAGAGGTTGTCGTCCATGGGAAACAAAGGGGATTTAGTTGACAGCGACCCCAAATCCCTGCGGCTCCTGCCGACCCAAGAAGGACTGTCCTCTACGACCCATGGTGGGCAGCAACACACTCGCAGCGCTCACGCTGGCGCTCTCTTTATGGCCGGCAGCCGTCTCCGTGGAACACCCCCCTGTGGAATCACAGTGGGATGTTCCACAGTGGGACGATCTCTCCTTTCTTATCACCTGTGATGACTCCACCTTCCGCCGCGCCGTGGGCCCGCTTGCCAACGCCACGTTTCTCAGCTACGTGAGCACACGTGGAAGCTACTACAACCCGAGGTATAAGAGAGGAAACCGTGAAAGCTACACACGTACTTAGTCGAACGCATCTTATCGAAAAGTAGGTACGACAACGCCACAGTGCCAGGGTGGGCACGGTCGTTTGAGCTTTATCAAGACCCGGTCAATGGCGGAATGCGGGCTTTGCTCTTCCTCAAAACTGATACAGCTACAGGGAACCCTTCCCAGGCAATCGTAGCCTTTCGAGGTTTGTACTGAAACTTTACACAATAACATCTCTCTGATGCCCCCCCCATGCCCCCCCCCACTTCCCCATGTAGGCACTGATTTGGGTGATTCCGAACCGAGCCACTTAGCCGATAGTTGTGCGGATCAAATGCTTTGGGAGAGGATACCGTATTCTGAGCTTCCTGTAGATATAAATCAACATTGCCATTGAAATTACCACACACACACACACACACACACACACATACTCACACACTCACACACACACATACTCACACACTCACACACTCACAGACACTCACAGACACTCACACACAAACTTCTGTAAGCAACACTCTGACACCGCGGTATCATCCAAAAATGCTGGCATAACTCAGGATAATTGCCGCAATGCGTTCAATGAGTCTACTCTTGACTACGCGAGCAGTGCGTTAACGTTTGTTGAGGAGGTGGTACCGCAAGTCGATTTCGTCTGTAGTGCTTCGCCGACCCCTTCAATCTGGTGTGCACTGACTATTGCTACTTGTGCTCAGGTACAAGCTAAATACGACGGGATTAGGGTGATGCTTACGGGCCATTCCCTCGGAGCGGTAGTACCACAATAGCGCTAACAGCATGCTTCGGTATGCCAATAACTTGTGTTCAACTTCATGGCCTAGGGCCTAGCCACGGTGGTGGCAGCGAGATTCAATCAGGCAGCATCATCGGTGGAGGAGAAGGGTATTGTCCGAGCGCTTAGTTTTGCAGCCCCTCCTGTCGCTCAAGGTTAGGCCGCCTCGATAGAAAATGAGCCGATGAACATGGAAATGGTTTCAACGGCTAGAGACCGATCATTTTCTCCCCCGCAGCATAGAATAATCTCGTCTTTTCCCCACTTTTTGGTTTTTCCTCAATTCCCAGTGCTAGGCCCAGCAGTATCTCTCGATCATTCCAAGTTTGCCGTCCTCGCGGTAAGGTTTGGGGGAGGGGGGGGGGGCACGAATCAAAACACGGACGGATGCAAGACAGCGAAGCTTTATTGAAAGCATTCCCACCGACATGTTGCAGAATGGACATCGCGTTGAAAAGCATTGGGAAATGTTGTATTGAACAGGATCCTTATGATCCAGTTTTCGTCGAATCGGTTTGCCCCCAACAACAGACTTCAGGTATTCTATCCAATACTACTTTTTTGGGTATGTGCTTTGAATAACTGGTCAATCCAATTTTTGGCCGTGAAGCGATCCCACACCATTCCAAAAGTTTTATACACGTTTATTCTCAGGAGCCATGCTCTGCGTGTTTAGCAGTGGAGAGGTAACAACAATGTCGAAATCCATATTTTACTTCCTTGGTTCACCCATATTAATACTAAATACATATGTATATATATATATATATATATATAGAGAGAGAGAGAGAGAGAGAGAGAGAGAGAGAGAAGGGGGTGGGGGGTTAAGGGTCTGTGGTTTCAACGACAAGCCTAAGATATGCTGGTATGCCTTCGAGATAAATTCATGCCCTCCTACCGTGACCAATTGTAGGTCGATTTACAGTTTGCTTGGCCTATTGTATGATGATTGCCATTATTCTGCCATACTAAGGAGCCTTCATCCTGTCGGCGCTGCTACGAGAAGTTTCCTGTCAATTCATCCAAGCCAGAATGCGGGTTTCAACTCCCAACTTAGAATTTTTTGGGCACCATCATCACTCAGAGGTGTTATTCATATCAGTGAGTGTTTCTCCGAACGGCACATTTACAAGCACTACTATGACGATCTTGTCCCAGGGCCACGCGCGGTGCGTGCACCTCAATAATGATGCGGCGGCACCATCTGGACATTTTCCTGACACTGACATCTCGTTATTTTTTGAATCAGGAATGCACCAAAACTTCGAAGGACGTCCCTTCGCCGTGGTCTGCTCGATGCTTTGGTGGAGAGCATGGGGATGTAAATCATGCGTGAAAAGTTTCCAGCCATTTTTTCAAATGAACAAAGCATTTACATATAGCAGACATGCACACACAAGCTCTGTGTGTCATTGATGTTTCGCGGTTCCCCCCCATGGTTACATACTTCAAACTTTGCGTGCATGGCATTGCGGTGGCGCTCCATTCTCAGTTGAATCGATCTAGTAGCGGCATCGTTGTATTGAACGAGCGTAATGACATGTGTCATATCATCCTTATATCATCAAGAACATGCATGCAAGCGTAATGATCTAAACAATTTAGAAGTATGGAGATTTATATGTGTTTGCATGTTTTTATGCTCAAACTTAATTGTAATCTGCAGCGACCTTGCTAGCTCGCTACAGCACGCAATACAGTGCCACGTTTCATCACCGCGCCTTCATATATATGAACAAGGCATTGTGCGCAGACGGCAACAGTTGTGTGTCTCAAAACGCAAACAACGTCAGAAGCAATCTTTTAGATGTACATCACTTGTTGCCGTTCAAACGCTACGAATTAGTTCTCTGCTCACTCATTTCACCTAACATGAACAGGAGAGGATTGCTTGGACGAGTGGTGGCCAGTGGACATGGAGGGGGCGCTTCGCTGCTGCCTCTTATTCTTTCGACCCAGCACTGTTTTTGAGTCTTCGACACGGATAGGGACGAAGAAAGGGCGACATTCGATTACAGTTCGAATACACTGCGAATTGTTTGGGAAAGGAAGAACAAGTGTGAGTGAGATAGCAAGAGAGCAAACAAGAAAACGAGAGAGAGAGAGATAGAGAGAGAGAGAGAGTAAATGGGTTGCTGAGCTCTATATAGTCGTGTGTAACCTTTGGAATCGAAACGCAAAGTTCGGACTCAAGCTCCGGCTTCAGCCTAAGTAAATGGAAGTAAGAGTTATGTTAAGTGGCATCAAAATGTCGATGTGAGCCGTCTAGTATCTTGGACTAGCTTAAGATATCAGCACCTCTCTATGACTGACGAACGGAGGAACTTCTGCACCACTGTCCAGGTCGAAGTTGTGATCAATCCTAACCACAAATCATTTAACGAGGAAAGGTAGCAGTGCCATCAGAGGCATGCTAACAAATATCACGAAATCATCAACGACAACATTCTAAATTCGGCTGATAACTACCTGATGGCTCGAAATCTCCGGAAGCCTTCATTTGTATCAGCTGAAAATTACAATCAGAAGGCCGCCAAAGGGCAGAAAAGCAAAAAGTATGAGGTTAGATCTACTACCAGCGATTTGACCACTGCTGTGTTCAATTCTTCCCACTTCAGAATCCCCCCCCCCCCTTACCTTTTGGATTTGCTCAGCGGAGGTGTGTAACCAGGGGGAGGAGAGAATGCTCCTTGCATTCGACCGGAAATCTGGAGGAATATGATTTGTTGAGTTGCTGCCTTTTTCAGGAGAAAACATGCATAATTCCATAAAGAGAGAGAGCTTCATCACCACCTGCTTTCGATTCCATCATGTTGCCGACGCAATCCTTTCCGATCTCGCTTACCTTCGGGGGAAGAGACGCAAGAAGGATTTAAAAATTTTTCGGTTGCGGCGGCAGATCAAATTTAACTTGAACGTGCATGGAATAGTGGTAGCATTCTATATTATCAACGGGCGTCCAAATGCAGATTGTTGCCCCACCCCCCTCCCCCTTTCATACGTGCTAACGAAGATCTACACAATTACGAACCGTGGCCTCACCGCCCCATGAGATATAATTGCTACTGCTAGATCCTGGACTCTGATATTGTTATTCGTATTATGTTTTATCAGTAAAAAGCACGACTGTGACCGATTTCATCCTCTCCCACTCCCTTATTGATCCATACTTGTTTCAAAAAATAACAATCAATCAGTGGATGTTGTCTAAGACTCAGAAGCCCTACTCTCACTGACAACATTTGATAAAGTGGTCGGGAAAATAGCTGCGATTTACTGTCAAAAAGGAAAATTTTCCAACTAATTAGAAAGACCCTGGCTCTATGATTGCGTCTCTTCAATCACAATAAGTATATAGCATATGATATTATTGTTTTTTTTAGGTATCTGCACGCTCATTGTGCTAAGCAAAGCAATTGTTCTTTTCCCACTCTCAGTGTTTTCAGAGAAAATGCTACCTGAACCGTCGGAAGGTCTCCTGTGAGCATTTGATACAGAAGCACACCCATGGAGTGGATATCGCCCTGAGGAATTGAGGATTTATTAACTATGCCTGTTTACTCGTAGTTGTGTACTCCGATTATACTTCTCTCCCCCCCCCCCCCCCCCCCACTCCTCCCTTTCATCACAGTTCCTCTAATTCTACATGAGCGTTCAGAAGTACCATTTGTAAACTCGAAAGCCCCCCCCCTGTATCACTATTCTTGCCTTGGTTGCGTGATTTGTCGACTCCCTAATTGAAGGAAAAGAACATACTCATGACCTCTACCTCTACAATATATCAATCCGCACGTTTTCAAATGTGTCTGTGGAACGGCCACGCACAAACATGCACACACACACACACACACGCGCGCGCGCGTGGACAAACCTTGCCTGACGTTCCGAATCCAGTCAGCTTGATAAAAGAGAAATTTTCCTGAGAGAGCAAAAAAGTAGAAAAATTACGGTCGAGATCTAGTGTCCCTCCCCCCCCACCCCCCTCCCCCCCACCCTTTTACACAGTTGGGTTACCGCTCCTGTGAAGAGTACGTGCCTAGCTGCGATTTCCCCATGAGCTACACCGTGCCTAATTTGTGGGTAGATGTTCTTGTCCGCTACAACAAATGCATGGAGCAAATACGATGCCAATTGACCCCTTATGCACGTATGCTTAACAAAAATGGATAGGCCTCTCATCGCTACCCACGCCGCAGGAACACAAAGGAGGAATGAGAGCACAATATAGTGCATAAGAAAAGCTGTGAGAAATGGGTCAAAGATATGTCGCACTATCCCCTTGTCTACTGCGCCTTACTTATGCACATGATCCAAGGCCATAGACAGCTGTATTGCGATACAGATCGCAAATGCTTCACCCTGATGCCATCAAAGACATTGATGATATTGCTTTTGTTGAAACATAGATGTATGGTGGGGAACTACCATCGGTTTCCCGTCTGCTGCCAAGATTCGATGCTGGAGCGTCTTTATGTGCATCAGCGGCGATGTCATGAAAATGCATCCTTTTAAATCCACCTGGAGTATTTAATAGCAAGCAGCCTCCAATCAACAGTAATGATAACAACAACAACACACAACGGGAGAGGGGCCACGTGCTATTTCGCATTCCAATTCGCCACCACAGCTTCTTACGCGAGATATGAGCTTCAGGATCAACAGGTGAGGCTGTAGACGTGCTCCCCCGTGCTTCCCTGATAGCATCACGCCGCATACACAAAGCAAGATCATCAAGGAGGAAGGCGGAGATTACCCATATCAGAATAGCAGTGCAACTGTTTTCAGGTTTCGTCGTCTCTCGCGCAATTGTGCCCACGTCTTACCGAGATGGAGCTCACACTCGCGCTGCAGGCGATGTTCCTATCAGTATTGCATGGGGTTCATCGAAAATAACGTTAATAGGCTACCAGCAATACGACAACAACAACTCTCTCTCTCTTTCTATATATATATATATATATATATATATATACATATAATAATATATATATATATATATATATATATATACTTTGACGACGTATACTACCAAGACTTGATGTAGCACGTTACGCCTGTATACACGCACGCAGACCCATCTCTCTTCCCCAGGTCGCCTTAGATCGCAAAGCACGTATAGAACACAAAAATAGAATGTACATAATATATATATATATATATATATATATTAACGTGTAAGATCTTCCGTGTGCAAAAACTATAAGCTCGCTCTCTCCCTTTCTCTCTCTCTCTCTCTCTCTCTCTCTCTCTCTCTGTGTGTGTGTGTGTGTGTTTTATAGAAATTGTTGAGATTTGAAATGCAGTCAAAACAAATACGTGCACTGATTTACAGCATCATCGCCAATACATAACCAAATCAACACCTTGCTTTGTGTGGGTAGCAGCCTGATTTGCATGCGTCGTTGAGGAGACCCAACGTATGAAACCTTAATCACACACACACACACACACACACACACACACATACACACACATACATAGAATCAGATATTATTACATAATTCATGATGATGTTTGTGTTAGCATCGTTGCTGGGATTGACAGTTTAGGACGGTATGAAATCGAGATGAGGTCACTTCTCTAGGGTTGCATTGGCCTTCGGCCTATGCCCCCCTCCCCCCCCACCCCCTCTTTTCCACCTACAGGATCATGTCTACCCCGCCCCAAGAAGAAACCCTCGAGCACCTGCCTGCCTCGTAGAGATCCCAAATCTGCCTAAGGGTAAATGGATTCATTATTTTGATAAATCCATGTGTAGCACACATGAGCACACGTGCACACACACACACACACACAACCTGTACTTGAGAGACGGATGAGACCTTCCTTATTAGCGCTGGCCGAGCTACATCACAATTAACAGTAAGACTGCGCTCTCGTAATCCCTCAAATTTATAAGGCAAAAAGCAGTGGATATTTGTGCATATTGTTCTACTACTGATAGCGTCTTTTCCAGTCCCTAAACAAGACAAGCTGAGGATTCTCAAGGATGAATGCGCTCGCATGCGCGTACGTACGTGTGCAAGATGCGCTTCAAAAGCAAATCATGCAATGGACTTACGCAAAATCAGAAATCCTTATTCGCCACTTTTCGATGCCTGCAAAAGTAAGAATCCATTATTTGGTCGTTTTCCCTTTCACTGCGTCTCAATCTCTCTCTCGCTCTCTCTCTCTCTCTCTCTGTCTCTCTCTCTCTCTCTGCGTGTGTGTTGGAAAGAAAAGAGAGAGAGAGAGAGAGAGAGAGAGAGAGAGAAAGAGAGAGAGAGAGAGAAAGAGAGAGGACGCAGTGAAGACGGTGGAAAGGAGGGATGGGTCATAGGTGGAGAGGGACTCTACATGTTATATTTTCTACGATTACCAAGAGCACGAGCAAGATCCTCGCAAAGAAGAGCGCCCTAATGATGTGACAAGGTTTGTATTTAAGATACATAATAGAGGTCATCTCATGACATTAATCCCTACCAGTTTCGGCGTAGATTTGTGAAGATTGATTCGCAACTTAATACGCTGTATTTCGTTCACCTTTCAGAGCAAGGAAAAGGGGGGGGGGGGGCATAGCGAAAAGAGCAAAAAAAGTGAGCTACGAATGTGTGATGTGGGAGATATTTGTTGTTCTCTCGATTTGAGTTACATAAAAATCTTTTCTTCTCTAGTTTCATTGTACCGTTGTATCTCCGCCAAGCTTCCTCTCTTGCCCCCTGCCCACCTAGGTTATTGCGTTAGGGAAAAAGCAAAAAGTGGGGAGGAGTTGGATCGCAAAAAATTTCGGCGTGTACACAAGGAATTCAGATTTTTTTTTAAAAAAAGAATCGAGAGACGAAGATACAGGAAGAGAAGGAGAGAGACTTACAAGGTAATGTGAAATGATAAAGTTTCATAATCAAAGTGACTTACTTCAGTAGTGTTCAGCGCGTTCCCATCTGTTGCTGCCGCTTCTGCTCGTTTGCCTTCTATTCCAAGCCTTTCGGCCTTAGCATGCTTGCTCTCCCGCCCCCCCAAAGCTGTTTTGGTGCCTGGAGCCGATGTTCTCCTGCCTGAAGATGAAAGTGGACGGGGAGCAGAACAGAAATTATAGCACTGTGAAGAGGGGGGGGGGGGGGGGGGGAAAGGGGGCAGGAGGAAGAAGACCCCTACTGACTATGGCAGAGCATGTTGCAGTGCTTACGTTATGTTTCGGCCGCGAGCGAAAGGGGAAAAGCAAAGGAAAAGAAAGGACGGACTTAACCGACGGTTGAGCAGTAACTCACCATGAGGATTTTTCCTTTCAAAACTTGGCAGAGTGACGGTCTTAATAGAATTCGCGTTGGTTGTGACCGAGTCGCCGTGTTTTTGCTCCCCCCCTTCTCCCGCCGGAGTGATGGAGTGCTCGGAAGACGAATTATAGGCCACGGCGACGTCGGAATAGTTGCTCTCCCGCCGCTGACAGAATAAAATCATGACTTTGTAACAATAAATAGACTTTTTTAAGGTTTTTGTATTTTTAATACCTATATGTGTCGTACGTGCGTGCTGGTGTGTGTGTTTGTGTGTGTGTGTATATGTGTGCGTGCGTGCGTGTGTGCAAGCGGATTCAGAAAGAGAAAGCTAGCAAAAGGATAAATGCAATAGTCTTCAACCCGGTTGCGAAGCTTTGTGCTTTTCAACACCTAAAGAATAGTCGTATTGTGGATGTGTTTGATGATCACGATTACGAGGATGTCGATGACGATGATGATGATGCTGCTGCTGGTGATGGCCAAAATCACGCACCTTGATGTCGTTCGCATCTACAGTGACGACGTTATCGAGGTTCTGAACACCGCTTTCGTGCATTTTAATCGTCGTCTTCTTTTCATTGGCTGCGGACCCCCTGTCCCCTTCGCTGTGGGAACAACTGCCATCGTCCCATTTGCTATCCGGGCTGCGACTGCTGCTACCCTGACGAGTCTTCTCACTAGAACCACCATCCCCCGCATTCGATACAAGAGAAGTGGGGACCAAGCGCGGATGGTTATTCTCCACCCTAGCATCAGCATCTTTCGAAATCTTCTGTTCGGCTCCCAAGGCTGGCGCTTTCTCTTCTGCGGAACCGGCCCCTAGCTCTGGGACAGGCAACATGTGGTGGGTGCTGCCCGGGCGAGTCTTAGCTCGGCTGTTCCGCAATCCAGTGCTGCTTGTGGCATCTATGGAGGAGGGAAGTGCAGCGGCCGAACCCGGCAAGAAAGAGGAGAAGACGCCTGTGCGCGACGCCAGCGATCTCGGAGACGCCACACCTTTTTTTTGGGGTTGGGAAGTAATGTTCGCAAAATACCTGTCAGGCGACGAGCTGAGATGGCGGCAAAGAAGCAATTCGCGCGAACCCATGCACGCACGTGGAAGGCAGTTTCAAAATCATTTGTCATTGGAGTCGTTAACTCTCTCACCGACTGATGAAGGGTAAAACTCTTCGGTATCGTAGTTGGCCTCAATTGCGCCGATAGTCGGCATAGAATCAAGCGGATTCTGCTCCAAAGACTTCACTAAAGGGTAAGAGCACGATCAACGTAAGTGAAGAGTCGATGAAACTTATCTATGATGTTTGTCCTAGTTGTTTGTGCTAGTGCTGACCTCTCATCTCTGAAGCGTGTGATTCTTGAGTAGAGGTTGGCGTCCGCGGGGACTGCTCTTCTGCCTGCAAATGCAAATGTCCCCTTTGTCTCACTTCGTCGCCAACAAGAATATAACAAGGCCGCCGAAAAAGACCGATGCAACGATGGCAAATAACGACAACCTACCATTTCACTGAGCTCCCTGCTCAGGCGCTTTAGAGTGTTGCTTATTGTTGACTCGTCTATCAGTATATAGACAATATGCAATTCAGATGCCAACACATGACGTTGGGTGACAGAATTGGCGACTTTCTTTAAAGACAACCCTCAGTGTATTTTCTCACTCGATGTGTGATTCGTAGAATCTATGTGTTCCCCGTGTTTGCACTTTACCTTTTGTTTGATCGCTTTCCTCCAGCTAGGTTATCATGAAAAGGAGCATATAGACAGAATATAGCATAGAACGGGAGAAAGGGGGGGGGGTGAGGGGGACAAATGGATTGTTAACAGCGTCATTCTGAGAAAACACATATCCCTTCCCCATCCTTTCAAGCACGCATAAATGAGGTATACTCTAGTATTATCATGAGTAACAAGAAGAGACTTCGTGACCTCCCGCCTCCCCACCTTGTACTTCACGTCGTCCCTGAGCTGAATAGATCCAGTGAAGATCTGGCAAAAGTTGCAAAGTTACTCAAAAGAATGAAGTTTAGGCATGTTCGTTCACAGCGCCACCCGGTGGGTAAAATTAAGTTCCGCCGCTCTATGTAAAAGGCATTATATCCGCATAAATCGGTTAGTTAGGCGTTACCGTATCTATTGTAGCCGTGCTGCTCTGCTGCGTCGAAGGATCCGATGAAAAAGTCTACGAATACAGTAAGCAAAGTGAGGCCACCATGAAGATGGGACACCTATGGCACTTGCTTCTTGTTGCCTACTCTTAGCAATCTATGACTTGACTGTGGAATGGTATATATGCTTCGGAAGCACACACGAGCACACACGAGCACACACACACACACACACACACGAACACGAGCACAGGTACAATATTTTTAAATGTGGGCCACCTTTGTAGCCGGAGTGGAGGGGTCATCAGTGAACCGGAAACCGTTTGACTGAATTGTGGCCGAGCTCTTTCGACGGCGACTTCCAGAAGAAGTAGGAGATAAATCACCATGACGCTGCTTGAGAACGGACTTCGTGGCCGGTATCTGTCGCCCTCTCCTCTTCGCGCCTCCTCCCGCATCATCAACATCAAGCGGAAACACAGCAGGAGACGATGCTGAGGATGGAAAACCTGGATCTTGGTTCGTCGTTGTGGCCATGTGCTCCTTGCTGATTTTGAGGGGGCTGATGGAGATATGGTTGCTCGGTTGATCTAGAAACTTACGCACTGAAGGAGAAGCGCTAAGAGCTGTTTCCATATCGGCTGTGGCGGCGGGTTTGTCGGCCTCAGCCTTTATAGATGCTTTCGTAAAAGAAGGAGTTGAAGACGTTGCACTAGTAGTAGTTTCGGCGACAGAGACAAGTTGTACCAGTCCCAGGCGCTTGTTGTTGTTTGAAAGGGGGGAGGGAGAGGAGAGGGGGGCGGGGGGAGAATTAGGTGTGGTAAAGTAGCTGAGTTGCCATCATAATACGATATGATATCCAACATCTCTTGGAATATTTGGTTTTAGACGTTTTGTTAGTGGTGAGCATGTTTTCCCGTTTTTCCCCAATTAAATTGTGTGTGGATTCGGGAGCAAATTTTAGAACTACCTTAATTCTCACACGGACGCCTTCACGGGTGTCAGCCGCAGAAAAGCTGTGTGGTTTTCTTGGAGCTGCGATGAGGATGTGTTTCGGAGAGGGGGGGGAGAAACTTGTTGTAAATGTGAATCAATATTCACGGTAAACTTCATCGCACCACATATCACGTACACACGTTTGTAATATAGATTTCTCTCTCTCTCTCTCTCTCTCTCTCTCTCTCTCTCTATTTTCTCTCTCTCTCTTATGTGTGTGTATGTGTGTATGTGCGCGCGCGCGCGTCTGTTTGTTCAATAAATTGCAATACAAAAGCAGCGCCAAAGCATTATAGGCACCTCTTCCGCGTATTCTCATCTGATTGTGCTGCTTCCCATTCCCCACGACGATGAGAGAGACTCCTAACGTCTCTGGCAAAGGACCAGGGACTTTCTCCAAACAGTACAATCTTCGTCGCTGCTCTCCTGTATCCTGCCTCTGAGATCTCCTGCCAGGCTGCCGGCGATAACGGCGGCGACGATGTTCGTTCGAGACAAACTGTTTTGGATTCTCACCGTGCTCATCGAGGCCATCATTGTCTCTGTCGTTGTCGGCCGGCGCACGCCGCCATCTGAGAGGAAAGCTGGCAAGGAGATGTTTCCCCTCCGACGCCACCACACAGTGGGTTGGGAGGCATGGAGCTGGTGACGACGACGAAGTGGCCGAGATCGAGTGGGTGGGCCCCTCAGTGGCAGCCTCGATGAACAAGTATGCACCTGTTTCCCCAATTAATTGAATGTTTTCTCTTAGATCATAGGTCATGCGGGGGTAGTTGGACAAACTGAGAATCGGTATTTTCACATCATTCTGACCGACTGTAGGCTGCCTGGTGTTCTGTGGAATTCTAACACAGCAAGTAACTACGTTTTTGCTCGCTCGCTCTCTCTCTCTCTCTCTCTCTCTCTCTCTCTCTCCCCGAACAGGTCTACCATCTGGAGTCGCCACTTTCGGCAAACGAAGCTCGACTGAACACGTATGCCTGTTTTTAACAAGTCCGATAACTTAGATAATGGGGGGGGGGGAGAGTGTATTACTCTGTGGTGTTTTGCGTTCTAAGTAATAAAAACGCAATCGATGTGATTTGCCAACTCTAGAATATTGGACTGAATTTAATCTTAGATGTGTAACTTTGGTCATTGTCGGCTTATTTTATACATTGCTTTGTCGCTGCTGTGGTTGCCTTCAGCCGATTGGGGCCTAGAGGCTGTTGAAGTTGGTGATAATGACGATGATGAGGAGGCTGACGTTTCATGAACCTGAGCATTAATAAAGGTTTCAATTAATGTTGCGAATTTCAACACAGCATGTATATTGTGTTAGGTCTACAACACTGCCTCTCCTTTTATCCATATCCTCGAATTGCACTACAATGTCATTTTCCTATACAACTCTCATATTGACAGTGTGATTGTCTGTGACGCACCCATCTTGCAAGGAGACCTCTGATGTTTGCAGGAGCAAACAATATCTGTTCCCCCCCACCCTCCACGTCGTGATAATACTGGCCACAGCGGTCATGGGGGGAACCCGGAAAACGACGCTCCTAGTACGCACAAACAAGACGCATATCATGTTAATACTGGCACGATATATGCGTATCCTTGCTTACTCACGCAAAAACAGCCATACACACGCATATTAGCTTTTATATTTCAATCACATAACCGGAAAGAAATTCCTACATCAACTCTTCTAACCCCCTCCGCTTGCACCCGCTGCTAAGTGTGCAAATCGCAGCAACCTTTGATTGCAAACTCGGATGTGGATCGGACTGGGCAGACTGCATGGATTGAAGCGATCCCAACGAGGAGTAGCTGCCGGCGGCTATTTATAGTGAGTATAAACATCGATTATGCGACCAGCTGGGTGCCTTCCTTCGCGCAATGCCAACAGCATCGTCATCATATCTATAGACTCTAATGGCAACCCCCCCCCCCCGCCTATCACACATCTAAACGTGATCGAACCGTGGGCTACTGAGGAGGAGGAAGAGGCCGAAGGAAACGCAGATTGGGCTTTGGACGAGTATGAGTATGTGTGTACAGGCTGCCTCTTCTTCTTATTACCCTTCTTCGCCTTCTTCCCTGCTTTCGGGGGCGCTGCGCCTATATTTTGATGATACGCACAACATGAGAAACGAGGCTTACGTCACTAAAGTGCGATTGCAATGCAATGCAATGCATCGAGAACAAGTAACAAGGTGAAGAAGATGTTCGGCAGGAATGTTTTCCGGCCGGTGCAAACAACATCGTGCTTCACACGTGCTATACCTACCAGATGCGGATCGTATTTATATAAACACATGTCCATACAGAGAGGAGGGGCGGGGGAGGGCGATAGACAGAAATACCATGCATGTCGCGTATGCCTCCTTCAACTCCTCCGTAGGAGAAGAAAACACGAGCTAACTCCTAAGAAAAAGAAGAGGTGACATTGTATTAGGAAAAATTATGTGGAAAAGCTACGGCAGAAATGTATATCAGCTGATCACATTCAATGACGTGTTGAGCAACTTAACTATTATGTATAGCTTGAATTCTTATCATAGATGTACAGCTAAAACTATCCATTCTAATACACTTAACATGTACGCATGTACATTGCAAGAGGCCGAAGTGAGAGATACGTTGAAGAGCACCGGCTAAGATTGTGTTGTGTTTGGAGGGTTGTCAGCGAAAATTTTACAAGCATTGTGAATGTGTGTATGTGTGCGCATTTGTGTGTGTGTGTGTGTGAGACAGAGAGAGAGAGAGAGAGAGAGAGAGAGAGAGAGAAATGCAAATTGCATGCCTAATTTTGTTATCCACCTGAAAATCACGTAAAACAGGAAAGGGGAAGCATCTAAATGGAGTTTGTGTTATGCTCGATGCGTAGCCAAGGGAGGTGAGCGAGGGCAGTGACGAAGACATCGACCTCCATGGCCTATGTAGATGATTGTGTGCATGTGTGTGTGTGTGTGTGTGTGTGTGTGTGTGTGCGTGTAAGAGTCTCTCTCTCTCTCTCTCTCTCTCTCTCTCTGTGTGTGTGTGTGTGTGTGCGTTTTCAGCATATTGCACACATCTCACAGCTTGGGAAACCTTGGCACCGCCATGCTCTTCTTCTTGTGTGAATGGCGATCCCGATTCTAGACAGCAGGGGAGAGCAAGAAGCGCAGTCGTGCCCAATTGAAGGGAAGGAAAAGCAAATACAAAACAAAGTGCGTACTAATACATGGCTACTAATGCCGAGAGAAAAGAACGATAATCTTTATCACGTGCATTTCTCGAAAAAAATTAGAATAGTAAATGCGCCGAAAATGATGACATACGTGCTGGATTTGAAGTCCTATTTGGAGGAACACTGGGGATCTTGTCCCTGAAAGCAGAGGGAGAAAAATAATGAATGAATGCATAGCAATCATGGAAAACAACATTTCTCGATTGCTTCCTAATATCAGTCAAATAAAGAAGGGGGACACACCAGCGCTTAGCCAGAAATACTCGGTGTTCTCTTCCTCTTGATCCCCTATCATTCGTTACGTTACAGAGCATTTAACTCATTTTATTCATATGACTTTGTTCAAGCATGCGTGCGTGCGTGCGTGCGTGCGTGCACGTGCCTAATAGATCCCGAATCGTTCCACACATGACATAATGATAACGTAGATACAACCCAAAGAAATCAAACCAGCACCTTGCTGGTTTTCTCCTCGTATGACTTGATCTTCTTCGTGCTGCAATGAAGATGACGAAGAGGAGACGATACTTGATGCGGCGTCCACCATCTGTTGGAAATTTAGTGTCAGAAGTTTATGGGTTCTAACTGCAAAACGGAGGAGGCGGGGGAGTTGATTATCATTTTGATGGGGAAACAAAGAGCGATTTCTCAGCAGCATACTCTTTCTCATTTGATGGAAATCTTCCCAAATCGCGCCCCCTTCTAAAGCGAAGAGACACTACCCCATCATCATACCCAAATCTCCGCTTTCAAGCGAAGTGAGCGGGTGATTTGTTGAGATGGGGGATGGTTTCTCATCGGAGGGGGGGGCAATGGGAAGAACCTTGTCCAGCCCTTCTTCTGTTTTCGCCGTCGCCTCATGTGACATTTGCTCGTACAAACTGATCAATCTTCCAACCGCAACATGATCTACGCGTTGGTTTCGGCGCCGCCTATACTGCTTGGAACGCGAGGGTCGGTCGTTCTTCGCTTTGCTCGAGGAATCTGGGTTGTGAGAGAACACGAATACTTAGCGTCAATGTCGCATATCAACTTCTGAGTTCTTCTCTCTTTTTCCTGACAAAGAGATATACTACCAGATGTTGTAGTAGATTTAGGCCTGCCCTTTCTATGTTTGAAGAGATGCGCGAAATCGAATGCAACGACACCTGCAGCATTGAATTGCAAATGGAGAATGACTACAAAGGGATGTGTACAGTACGTTTATTTGGTAACGCAGCATGGCAAACCCTCTATCAATCCAAACTCTCTCCTCCCAAGTACAAGAGTAGAGCTAATCTCGTGGAATCATTACCGGCTGTTCGCTTCGCCTCCTTCCCCTTTCGCGGAAACAGCAAGTCAGAATTAACAAAAGGGGGATGAGGGGGGTGGAATCGACGAGGTTGAGAAACTAGAACACAATATGTGGGAAAGTAAAGCCATGTCGACATCTATCATCTTACTATCACCCAGGCTGGGGGGCCGGGAGGAAAATTAAGAAACATCATTCCAAACCCCGCCACCAATGGCAGCAGCAAAGCAATACCTTGTACTCGATGGAGAAAATAGCTCGAGTGTCCCGCTCATCCGCCTCCCCTTGGATCCTGACGAGATATCGATATGAGCCAAAGCAATGAAAATGTTTCAACGCAGTGGCAAATAGAAGAACTTGCTTCTGCCGCCCCCCCTCCACAATCCTGCGATGTTTCGAAGCTGTTATGCGCTTCTTATTACTGAATTACGGCTAGACATTTCTCTGTTCCGACCCTAAATCGCTACTACATGTACTCCTTGTGGATGATTGGAGAAGGCCCTTACAGGCAGCGGTGTGTGTTAGCTGCAACTGACCAGTAGTCCCAGATATGCCGCTTTGCTCTCCCAACCGCTAATGGTCAAAATATGTAATTGTATTTTAGGGTTATAACAACACGAAAAAAATGGAGCAGTGAAGGCAAACACGGCATGCCTGGGGTCGATGCTGTGAAGAGCGCAGTTTCCATCTTGACCTCGTATTCTCCCTAATTGCCAGTTTGGAAATCAGTTGAACCACGCTCGCAGAGTAAAGCGACCGATGGTAGCATTTGTGTAGTACACATTGACAAGCAGAATGACGGCAATCAAGACTCAATACTACCTCGCCTTGGAGGCCTACTGCTCTCACGATGAGCACCCTGATACCGTACAAGTACAAAATGTAGACAAACACACACACACGCACAAAGGTATAGATATATATATATATATATATATATATATTTATATATACATATGAATGTGTGTACGTGAGAGAGAGAGAGAGAGAGAGAGAGAGAGAGAGACTATTAATATTAGGACTCCGAACTCATGTTTTTCGCAAATATTTGTGCCTTTCCCGATGCTATGCACAACCTCAATATAGGTTTCGTTGCTACAGGGTATTTCAAGTCGCTCTCCCTCTTATCATGCGGATTCTTCAGATTTTGCTCCCTCGGCTGCAGAAGGAAGGGGTAACGTGCAAAAGTGGAACAGTACTCATATAATGTATATATATATATATATATATATATATATATATGTGTGTGTGTGTGTGTGTGTGTGTGTGTGTGTCTGTGTGTTAAGAGAGAGGGAGGGGAGAAAGAAAGTGAAAGAGCACAATATAAAGACACGCTTAAAGAGTCCAGCCGTGTTTTTGCATACGCAAAACCCGATAAAGACTATAACTGAATGGTCATCTCTCACCGAGAAGGATTCAAGTAGGTTAGGCAGTTGTGGAAGCGATACGTCGACTCTCGAAGGAGACGATTCTGCATTCATATACCAATCAAATCGGAGGGTCAGTGCATGGGAGAAGAAATATATGTATATATATATATATATATATATATATATATATATATATATATATATATTATATAGAGATAGAGAGAGAGAGTATTATATTTTTGGCATCTGGCATAGCATGCGAACAATATTACGTATATCGCCAAGTAACTGTAGCTTCATCCTGAACTTCTTGAGCCAACTGATGAGGAGACGAGAAGAGGAAATTATGGGTAGAAAGAGTAGAGCGACAGATTTAGCGTCACGAAAGCTACTGGTGTATAGAGCTCAGTATCTTCTCCTTTCTCGCTGATTCCGTGCCGTGAGTCTCGTTCGCTAGCATCAGACCTACATATGCGGCGATGGCATCAACAGGACAGCATCCCCAACCACAATGTGTGTACTGCCAAATATAGGACGAAATGCATATAATACATATATATATATATATATATATATAATTGAGATCGTCTTCCCTAGTCGTTGAACCCATACATCAAGAAAAAACTGCCCTCAAATGATGGGATTTATCTCTCAGCGTATATGCTGCTGGTTTTGATATCCTGAACCGTGGTTGCCATACCTAAGAAAGGCAGGCGCTTCTCCAGGAGCACGGATCTCATCCGAAGAGTCTCACATTGGGAAGCTACGTCATTCTTGGTCCTAAAAGGGGGTGGCGAGAGGAGGCATGAAGGGATGAAGAGATTCTTCATAGTTTATACTGTAAGGACGGGGTTTTACAGGGAATGAGAATACTATTGAGGGTGGTAGAGAACCTTCCATCCAGGATTTTTGCGAGACGCCGTCGGAGTTTCTTCACCTTTGAATATATATGTTTCTAGCATTAACAGAGTGCGTACGACTCTCCGACGTAGCAGCAGTCCGAAAGGTGTGGGAACCTGGTCAACGACGGCATTGAATTCCTCGAGGACCGTGTCTTTTTTAGAGCTCTTTGCTGAGCCACTCCTAGGGCTGCGTACGGGTTATCGGCATGCATGTGACGATTATGATAATGGAGATGATGATGATGATGATGATGATGATGATGATGGCGGAAAAGGAGGAAAGCGCTCGCGAAAAGCTGTAGGAGTGGATTATTCTGATTCCAGGAGCAAGAGATTGTCTCTGGGAAACCATTGTGTAAGTGCACCGTTTCGTGAAGCTTTTCCCCTTCTTCGGCAAGAAGCTGGGTCCTTCCCTTCTGCTATGGGGAGAGTCCATGGAGGTCTTGCTAGTCCTCAAGAGAGACTTACGTCTGGGCTTTTTTAGACTGCAAACAAATTGACATCGTCTATCTCATCACACTGCCTTTTTTCTGTGTGTAACTTCATCTCCATCTCTCCTTCCCCCCCTCCCCCCCCGAGAACAATGTGATCCGAGTCCATGCACGAACGCGAGTTTAGACATGCTCACCTCCACATCGACGATGGTGATGAGGAGCCACTTCTCGGGCTCTTCTTCCTCCCACCGTTTGCAAAGGCCATTACAGGTGGCTTTGATTCAAGGGGGAGGGGTGAAGGGGGGGGGGGGGGAGCAGAGCAGAGGAGCACTCTCCCTCTCTACACTTCACTCCAGGATACGAAGGGGTATTCCGAGCGGTAACGGCGAGGCCCTGCGGAACCCAGAGAGCACATCTTCGGATCCCATAAAATGGAAGTTCTTCGCATAAAAAAGACCTGCGACACAGCAGCTCGCCTTATTTACTTACGTGATACGCTCATGCTGCGCTTTTCTCCTACAAAAACCAGTGGCCGCGACGGAAAATCGAAACTGTAACCTATTTAAGCCGAAAACATCTGAATTAAATTGCCTAAGTGCACCTGTCACAGTGCCTATTTTTGAAACTGACATGAGCAGTCGTGAAACAACGAGTGTAACCGCACCTCCGCCACCTCCATCGTGAGCTCCGATGGCTGCTGCTTTCGGATCTTGAGGCATCTTCGAACAATAAGGTCATACTGCCTCGTGGGGGTGGAGGGGGATGGACATGGAAGATGGCAATGGTGATGGGGAGGCGCGACGCAACGGGCTTCGGCCGAGGCTGGAGAAAAAGACAGCGGGAAAGAAAGATGCCACCTCCTTCGGAGAGACCATATCGTCTCTGATTAATGGCGAGGTTGATATAGATGACGTGCATCGAATACTCGAGCAGCACATAAAACAGGAAGAAGATGTTGATTATCGGGGGCAGAAGAAGGGCGTTGTTGACCGCCTATACCCTGTTGACTCTTCCCAGCCCCCAACACCACGTGAGCGCGAGCTAGAGGAGCATCTGCGTGTGATTAAGGCTAATCTGGATTCTGCCATCAAGTCGGGAGACCAAGCTAGAGCAGAAGCAGAGAAGCATAGGGTAATTGTTTCTCGGCTTAAGGAGGAAAATAATCGTCTAAAAACAGAAACGGAAACGCTGAGAAAGTCAGTCGGCTTTGCCAAAAGTGCAAAAGGAGCCAAGCGCGGCCTCGTCGAAGAACTGAACAAGGTCATCGGCAGTTGTGTTTCTAGTGGAGCTACAAAGCTGTGACCTGGAATATTTGCTTCATGTTTGTCCGTTGTGTGTAGAAATATGGAGAGCTAGTGACGAAGTTCAAGTTCCTGAAGAACAAGTACGTCACAGATATTCAAAGATTCAAGAGGTATGGGTAGCATGGATATCGTTACGACAAACTCGCACCACTACCCAAACGCTAAAATGGCGGCACTGTTTTCACAAAGATATCAGGCGAAGAAAAAAAACGAGATCCAGCGCTTCACAATAGACCTTGCCAAAATTGATAAAAAGGTTCGGCTGGGTGAGCAGGTCTTCAGCAAGATTCTTGCGCAAATTTCTTCATTATGCACGGCTATTTTTTTCACCGAGTTGTTGCCGCTAGTGAAGCCGAAAGTTGTTGTTGTTAGGCCGTGGAGGCTGCGAAGGAAGTGAAGCAAGAATTTTTTGACGTAACCAGAAAAATATTTCGACATACACTTTGCGGATACAAGTGCCCACGCCCACACATACAGCGACAGAGGGAGAGAAGAGAGAGAGAGAGAGAGAGAGAGAGAGCGACCCCTATATTTCTGCTCCTTTCTCGTCATATTGTTTATCTTTTGGCTTTGCTACTGCAGCTGAAAAAAAGACTGAGAGATGCTGTGAAGGCACTCAAAGAAGCTCAAAAGGAGGCCCAAGCTATTACTTATCTGAGAGCCTCACGTGATGCTAACTACGCTGAGCTGACCGTGGTAATACCTTATCGGAAGTATATCAAGGGGATTGGAAATCTGTGATGATTTCAATGCAAGTACAACGATGTCGTTTTTTTAAGCGTGTAGCTGCTTCGCAGGAGAAAATCATTATTTTTTCAGAAGTATTGTTGAAATTTCTTCGTGCTCAAGTCGAGCTTACCCGCGCATTTTGCTCATGTTTATTCCTAGGCCCGTGAGCGGTGTGCGAAACTGCAGAAACAAGTGGATGCGTTTAAGGCGGATCTCATATCTTTCGAAAACGAGACACAAGAGAATGGAAAGAATGTTGATGAGGATGACGCATCATCAACCCATAGCGGGCTGGTGGGAGAGGAAAAAACTGATGAAGACTTAAACTGAATCGAGTAAAGCTTGATATAGCAATTGACCAAGTTATCTGAGCTATGAGGAAGGAAATAATGATCAATACATAAATTTTACATTGAGAGAATTCTTGTTTTTTGCGCGCGCGCATACGCATACTTGATCGCATGAAAATTGCTAGATTAAGAGGAATAATTATAGGCATCTATTTGCACGCTGCGGTGTTTATTTAATTGCTACGTATCGTACCAACCATTTTCTTTATTATAGCTGATATCATTAACATGATTTAACACTAGCATGAAGTGCGCTACCACAATAAGTGCGATTTTAGTCGCAGTATTTGATTTGCACTCACAGCATGCAGTCGCTGCTCGTGTCTTTGCTAGACTTGATGCTGCATGAGCAAACACACGTACTTTCGCTTTGCTGTTGTTGCCCATTGTTGGTTTTCATCATTGATTCAAGTTTAACAATTCAATGGGGACAGTTCTCACACACGTATAGTCCTTTATCAAGGCTAACTGTGGTGGCGCCTCTGTGTATTTAGCAGACAACGAATCCGGTATCTTGCATGCATAAAAGAAACAGGCAGGTTTTGAATCCTTTCTTTCCGATGTTTTGGCATCTTGCACAAGATGAAGTAAAATTGCTGGCGCTATTAGGCTTAAAACTAGCTAGCAACTGCAGTAATTTTATTCGACCGTGATTGGGCCACAATCATCGACGTCTTCGCCCATTCTCGGCAAGCTTTCATTCATCATTCCAAGGTGTTCTCCGGGGGGCATGCTTTGCGGATTGGAGATATTGTTACTGCAGCCTTGATTTGACCCCGTGGGCGACCGAAGCTCATCTACCTTTTGGTTCAAGTTATCGAGCTGCGCCTCCAACTGCAGCATCAGATCGCTCATGTTGCTCTTGTACTGTTCAATCATAACTTCGTGCGGGTTGCTGGCAGTGATTTGAGTATTGCTTGGCAGCACGCTGTTCCCCCCTCCCGTCCCTAGGCTCGTTATATTGAAATAGCTGTTGTTAGTGCTGCTTTGTTGGTTTTGGAGAAGAGGAGACCGCTTTTGTGAGCACATTCTTACATCTTTACCAAAGACTGATCTAGTAGAGAGATTTCGCTTTGAGCTAGAATTTGCTTGACTCGAGGCGTCGTGCCGCTGCTTCGACCGCATACCCCGTCTTCCCAGGGACAAGGTCTTGCTAGCAAGGAAGGAGGGGCGAAGATGGAACAGTGCTCTCGGAACCTCTTCCTTGGAGACATTCTGATCAAATAGTGTCGATTTGAGATGCAGATTTGCGTGCCGAAAAACACCGTGGGTAACAGACAAGACTGCGGGCAAACTTCATTGAATTTTACCCAAAACTTCGGCCGGATGTAGCAAAATCTTGCAGGTCCTGTGCGACCTGGTGGTGGTAGTTGTTGGACGATAGAAGTGTTAACAAAATAGAAAATAGACATGTGAGCTTTCATCTCCTCTTTCTCTCTCTCTCTCTCTCTCTCTCTCTCTCTGTGTGTGTGTGTGTGTGTGTATGTGTGTGTGTGTTTCTGCATATATAAATATAAATGATAAACAATTATATATGTGTAAATAATTATATATGTTTATGTGTTCACGTTGCTGGTGTTTGATTTAAGCAAGCACCTGTAATCAAACTCACTGTGCAACCCCCTTCTATGGTAGGCTCGGTGCTGTTCAGATTGCTGCTGCTATGATTGCCCGTGATCTTGAGGGTTGTCCCTGCCCCTCCTCCACCGTCTCCAATGACCTCCGCTTTCTCATCCGTTTTGATGATGCGACAAGGCACCCATCGACCGGTCGGCACCTTGATAGAGAAGGCCGTTCAGAACAACAACAAAAGTGTGAAAGGACATGCGAAGCACGATGTTCGTCGAGTGTGTTGGATCGATTCCAGTATTATTCAATTACCCCGTCACGTAGCATAGCAACCTGCGATTACAACCAGACAAGCATGTACGCGTGGATGTTAGTATATGCGGTGCATGTGCATATGTGCATGTGCATATGTGTGTGTGTGTGCGTGCATGTGTGTATGCGTGCATGTGTGTGTGTGTGTGTGTGTGTGTGTGTGTGTGTTCTCTTGATGAATGAAATGGCGGTCCGAAAGAGAAAATTGTGTCGGGAAGGACAGTCACTTTGATAACATGCAGAGATTGCAACATGCGTGTTATTTCTAGCACGCACACACGTTGGACCTCGTGGGGGAATGCTTCTTTGAGTATGGAAAGAGCAGAAATCCAGGCTCTGGGCAACGACAGTATCAGTTAAAGCTCATAGTATTGGATATGCACAAATCAACTAATAATTCGTGTGTTATTGCGTTTTCACTGGTTGTGACATTCCTTCTAGCCAATTCACATTCTACCCTCTTCTCCAGCAAGCCCGCGCGGCTGTGAGGTACTGCCGCGATGGATATTGTCCCTACGATTAATTCCATGCGTGGTAAACCATAAATCATGAGGAAGCGTATGCGCGCGCGTGTGTGTTATAGAGAGAGAGAGAGAGAGAGAGAGAGAGAGAGGAGAGAGACGAATATTTGAACGTATACAAGGAAGCTCGAAAGAGAAAGAAACAAATAAAAGCAAAAAATGCAAGATAAGACCACCTCCGGCTGTCCGGTCGCTGATTCATTTCTCGTGCTTCTGCTGCTATTTTCATGCGCGTGCAGAGTCGAAGTGAATAAAGACGAATTGGTGCGCGGCAAGCTGCCCGCCAGCATTACTGCTCTTGTCTCGTTTGCAGTGGCTCTCAGGTCGTCGTTGTCTTTCTTATGTTGGAACGGTTTGCGAATCTTATCCAGACAGAGCTGAGATATGTTCCGCCACATAATTTCGGACAGGATAGAGCTGCCCAACAAACGCTCCTGACAATGCGAGAAGAGGAGGGAGGAGGGGGGGGAGGGGGTGGAAAGAAAGGGGTTGTGTTCAGAGAGGAAAACGCAGAAATGAAGACAACGTGAAATCACCACCATCACCCCTACTAGCACATAGAGATCTTATGCGGCAGTAGAACAGCTGCGACTACTTCCAGCTGCTGCTGCCATGGTTGTTGGGGCTATAGAAGAAGCCAAAAGGGATGATACTACTACTCCTACTACTGTTTACCAATACTGCTACTACTACTACTACTACTACTACTACCTCGGACTCAGAGTCCTGGCGACGATCTGCAGGATCTACACGCTCATTCACTAAGTTCTACAGAGAATCACAACACACACACATACAACGCAACATTGTGAAGAAATGAAAGAGGTGCTCCTTGCAGCATTCATGCGATGAGCTGCTCTCTCTCTCTCTCTCTCTCTCTCTCTCTCTCTACCTGGTACCACGCCTTGTGGAGGAGCTTTCTAATTACCGTTGCATTGGTAAAGATGCTTGTAACGCTGCTGTTGGTGGCCTTCTGCTCACCCACCGGTGCTGCCACCATCGTCATGTTAAGCCGCTCTAACAACTGCATTTGTGCAATAATGATGAGTGGGGAGGGAGAGTAGCAATTTGCAGATACCAAAATCCCGCTCCTTACTACCCCCCCCCCCCCCACACACACACACACACACATACACACACACACACACACACACACACACACATATAAAGAAATATTGAAACACGCAGAGAATATTTGCCATGGAAGAGTGAACCCGAAAGCAACGAATAAGGAAGTTACCTCCACAATGGCGACTGCAGCCTTCCAGTCCCCTTTTCTATTTGGGTATAAATAGTATATATATAATATACTAACAAGTTCCACGATACGAGCTGACCAGCACTCGTTTAACATAAAATGCGATAGTCATACAAGCCCTCCAGTCCCGTTTATCATGTGACGATTCATTAATGCTACCTTGCAACGAGATGGAGAACAGACTCAATAATCCCGTAACTCTGTTAAAATGAAGGTGTAAGAGGGAGATGGAAATATTTGGTGGGAGGGGGGAAGGAAGCAGAGACGATGCTAGAGCTAATATGGTTGTGGATGTGTGTGTGTGTGTCTTTGGCTGTTCAATTGGCAGTGGAGGTGGAGGCGTTTGTTATCTTAGCATTGAATCGTACAATGTTAAGCGAGCGGTTTTCCATAAGCTCGAGCCCTTCCATGCAGCCCTTTACATCTCTGCACATATCATATATATATATATATATATATATATATATATATATGTATATATTATCCAAGTACACATATACTTTTGCCCGCGCGTGGGTTTGTGCGAGGAGGTGTGTACGAATTGCGTATTATGACTCTGACCTTATCTTTACATAGGATGTGATGACTTGGGCCTGCACACACACAGCAGCAAAACAAAGAAGGTTGTGAGCACAAAATCCACTTTTATCCCCATAGTCCAAGCTCCTCCCCCCCCCCCCCCTCTCCTGCCTTTTTTTCCAATTGCCAAACCATATCTTTGGAGGTGTAAGCACCAGCTGCTTGGCCCTCTATCTGCATCTGGGTAAAAGGAGTAGACAATATAGCTTTTTCAGCATTTTATATGCTCTTGGCATCATCGAATCGTTCTTCCCTGAATTGCTACCTTATATTCTCTGATCTTGTCCAAGATACGCCTTCTTCGCTCGCCCTTGCTGCTTGCACGCGCTGTTGCCTGCCGCATGCCGTTGTCCCTCGCGCGCGAGTGTATTGACTCCCCCATCGTCAAATCACTTATCGTCTAGAAGGAAATTGTGAAGTTTGGAGATAATCAATCTGGTGATGATGAGGATGACGACGGTGAGGATTGCCACAACGACGTCTTGGGGTGTGGGGAATACACATTTGCAATCATTGCCAAATGGATTACTACAATGTAAAGAGAAAACAACCAGAATTTTATACAAAATGATACATATATATATATATATATATATATATATATATTTATAAATATATAACGCATCGATTTTGGAACCGTAAGCTGATTTTGAACACGATCATCAGTTAGTTATTATCGAATGCAAGTAGTTCTTAGTCACATGATTCTGCGTAATCCTCAGGAAGTTTCCGGGTGGCGATTTCACGTTGACCCTGCGCAGCCTCTGGTCCCAAAATCGGCCAGGAATGCCCTCGATTTCCACACATGTGCGGCTACGAGGGATGGAAATTATCGGGGTGGGGGAACAAACTCTGTCACCAGCAGCTCTTAGCTGCTTTAGATCGTCGGATTTGTTGTTAAGATAGTAGATGATGGCTACTCTCACCGTGGCTGTATCTTGGATATCTTCGCGCTCTTCCAATGCCCGTCGATGTTAGCCTTCATTTTAAATTACGTGCACATTAACACGCACACAAGGTATATTAAATAATAATATTACATATATATGTGGATATAAATCTATATATATATATATATATATATATATATATTTAATAAAAGAGAAAGGAGAGAGAGAGAACGTGAGGTGCTAAGCCTGCTTGTGTTTGATCTATAAATAGCGAAGACCAACAGACAATGCTACCTCCACTTCCTCGCCTTCAACGTAACTGCCTGTTCGTAGCATTCCAAAGCAAACACATCTTAATTCTATCCCTTTCTCACAAATGTGTAACCACCACCACCGCCCTCATCATCATTTTCATCATCATTATAATCACGATTATGTGGTAGGAGGGTGATGCCTGCTCCGTCCTCGTAGGTTCTTCTTCTCTTCTTATCGGCGCCGATCTTATTGTCCAACTGATGCTGCAGCTTCCTCTTTTCCCTCTGCAGAGAGAATACCTGCGCGCAAAGAATCTAATTCATGATAATGTAGCTAATACAATGGATATGACGAACGATAATCCTCTTCAACAATGTGCAAATATAATCCTCGTTTCGATTTGTATTTTTCTATATATATATATATATATATATATATATATATAATATGTGTGTGTGTGTGTGCTTGCGCATTTTTCCAGCGCGTTTGTCTCTACAATCTCACCTGATTTGAAAGCTTCTGTATCTCATTCGACATTGCGCCGTACCTCGATATTCTATCCATCTAGAATTTTAAAAAAAAAGTGGAAATCAAAAAAGCGAGGGGGGAAGGGGGGGGGGGGGTTGAAGGCGAAGGTGAAAATACGTTTTACAACCAATTGACGGTGCATCAGCTAATGAGCCCAATTCAATAGTGATACAAGACAGGTTAACATCATTTGCACCATCGTCAGTATCTCCCCCTGGCAAATGGTGGCAATTATCACGCACATACTAACAACTCGCATAAGCACGCGCAACTTCTACTCGCAGACGTACATTGGACTCCCATCGGCAAAGTTTCTGCTCGAGTTTCTGCACACGGCCCTGCATTCACAGAAGAAGATGATTTATTTATTAAGTATCTACACGCATGTACAAATATACCAAATGTGTCTCTATGTCTGTGTGCGCGCGCGCACAATGCTGCATGCAGCATTGCTGATGCATGTTAGATTAGAGCATACCGCGGATTCACAAATTAGCCCTCGCATCGTCGACAGGGAGTTTTGGATCTACGACAACGACGAGGGGGTGAGGAGGATGATAATGACAGAAACAGAGCCACCACACCGAAGCTCACATCGTATACAAGTGATTGGAGAAGGGGGGGAGGGCAAGAAGGCGGGAGAATTCTTGTTCCATTTGCGTGCACATTTTATACATTCACATATGTCCTTAATACACAACGCCCTGGAAAGGAAGCGTGGGTATCGACGCTATTACCACATTATGGCTGTGGCGGAGGATGGCCTCGATCTGCTCCTACGAACAGGGCGGCTTAGCACGTGTGCGTGAGTGTGTGTATGTGAGTGCGTTTGTGTTTAATGGCCTGTTTGTGCCACCACCGCCAATCGATTCAATTGTGAAAATGTCGGAGAGAATTGTCCCCACCTGCATATCAGCCGGATTCTTCAGTGTGATACTAGATGCACTGCCCTGCTTGCTATGATTAGGGAAAAGCGCGAAATCTCCAACTCTATTATGCTCATGACTCTTCCTCTCCTCCTCCTCGTCGTTGTCCGCTCTACTGTCGAGGGACAACGTTTCTACTCTCTCGCCCTTTGCCGCTGCGAGTTCATGTTTGAGGACCGAGAGTCTGAATCTCTCCTAAAGGGGAGGGGGAAGGGGGGGGAGGCAGAGAGAGGAGAATAAGGGAAACCGCGACGGTGAACGGATTTCTGAATACAAATCGACTTCATGTTGGTCGAACGCCCCTCCCATCCACATCGCCATTGTTTCTACTATGGAAAGCATTCACTGACGAACAGGAGGTGCATTGTATTGAGCCTTATTATTATTACACTGTGTTTGTCGTAGCTGTCTTCGACTTTAGCGCGTTTTTCCTGGCTTCGTCGCGGTTTGCGGATATCCTCGTGTAGAGATGGCCCTGGAATAATCACATGGCCTTCTTCATCACGAGGAAGGTTTTTCCAGTCAATCTTCGCCTGCCTTTCGCTGTCAGCACTCCATAAGCGCTCCGCCCCTCCCCCCACCCCTTTTTTGCGTCTTCGCTTTCTTTTCTGTCTACGGGGGTCCATTTTGTCGAGGAGGGCCTTCTCTTGACTCCACCCATTATCATCATCGGCAGCAGCATCGTCGTCAATCGCGTTGTCTTCGTTGTTGTTAGCGGTGGTGCTTCCATCTCTCTTACGGCTTTGCTCCAATAATTGCACGCCTTCGCTCACATCGTCGGCATTCTCAGCAGCAGCGGCAGCAGCAGAAAAAGCAGCATCGGAATAAGACGCGGCATCAGTGTACTGGTGGAGACGGCTGCTACTTTCATTTTCATCATTGTCCCGTGCCTCTGCGCCCAATTTCCCGTTTTCTTGCGCATAAGTGTCTTTCGAGCGAAGATATTCTCTAGACTTACTCCTATCCCTCGTTCTCCTCGGATCTTCAGCTGCATCATCACCACCATCGCCGTGATCATAGAACCCATCTTCCTCCCCCCCCCCTTCTTCTCCTACTCCTCCTCCTCCTTCTCCTTCTCCTTCAGCTGCGTCTTTTTTGGCATCGTCTTCGGGTTTTCTTCTCTGATGGGGATGTTTTGCAGAGTTAGTCCCTGCCACAACTGCCATGGCCAGGTCGCTTTGTAGACGAACGAGCGAATTGTCCCTGATTGATCCGAAAAAGATGTGTTAACTAAATCAGCTTCACTTTAACACTAAGAAAGAAACGATCAAATATATATATATATATATATATATATATAAGTGTAAGGAGTCGAAGGACTGTCGCTTCTGAGGCCTATTCCTAATATTTCTAGCAAACTAGAGGTTGGTGGCCTTTGTTGTACCCAAGCCGTTGAATGGGATTGAAGTCTTGGTTCTGTCGGTGATACAGATACGCGGGAAGGGGGGGGGATGGGGAGGGGGAATCAGATATAACGGGAAAATAGGCGCAGATCTATTGACCAGTTGAAGCGGATTCATCTCTCCTCCCCTTCCCCTCTCTCTCTCTCTCTCTCTCTCTCTCTCTCTCTCTGCTCTCGCATAGCCTCTTCCCTTCTCGTCCACTTCCGATTCGTATCTACACGTATTGCGTAGGGGAGCAAGCTATTGATGCAAAAATGGAGAAAGACACAGCGTGAGTTGCAGGCTGAATGCAGCTACCACGAGGTGCTTGTAAAGCCATGAATCCTTGGTAAATGCCGGTATATCCTTTGGAAGAGCAGAGGAGCGTCATCAGAAAAAGGGCGGCAACGCTAACTTGCACCGTTGCTAATGGCGATAACACTGACATTCTATACATAATTTTGTGGTTCATTTTACTTGTTCCGGGTCGTCGGATTGGCCAGCGTACACATACGGCCCGTGATCCGGAGGCACAGAGAGGAATCTAGGTAGGAAGAGACAGGCTGAGCACAGTCTTATGCGATACCGAAGCTTTAACGGACAACATAATCTATCGTGAAAGAGCATACGTAGATGTTAGACACACGCCCCGCTCTTTCCATTTCGGTGTGCCCTCTCCCCATTGAGGTTTTCCCCTTGTGTTTAGGAGCATGAATCAAGGTATCCTTCGATCAAAATGCATACCCGTCGTCGGCCAACGTCCTCCGTGTCTGCAACAACAAGGGCGGCGGGGGGAAACGGACGCGCGCATTTATCAGAAAGAGGTGCGTAGAAAACAATGCTCCTAGCCGCCGCCGCTGCTGCTGCTAGTGTTGGAAATGAAACTACCAGATAGTTTGAGAACCCAGGAAGGGGCTGGCCGTCTGATGGTGTTTACAAATAATGGCGGGAGACATCAAGGTATAGTGAGGAGTGATTAAAGAGACACCAAGAGTGTATGGGTGTGTGTGTGTGGGTGGGTGGGTGTGTAGGACATGGAGAGAGAAGGGAGTAGAAAGAGAAAGACACAAGAAGCAGAGTCGGTCAAAAAACATCATATCAACCCACTTGGTGCAAGGGAATGGTTTCTGCTGCTGTTGTACGATAAACCCCGCATGCTGAATCCTACGTGATTATCAACGCACACGAACACGCAGAGAGTACAGAAATTGAAAAAAGAAAGAATCATACAGTGGGCGGTCAGATTTCAATATTATATATAGATACCAGCCCTCCCTCATATAATTCCATTTACGAGTCCATCAAAAAAGAGATATGCACATGCTCAGAATTACCCTTCGCCGCTAGTTTTTTCTCGATGTACTGTAGCGCAGTGAGCCTTCCTGCATTTGCGCGTAGATACATGAACGTCAGGTTTTGCATGTGTGTGAGTGTGTGTGTGTGAGTATGTGTGTATGTGTGTGTGTGTGTGTGTGTGTGTGTGTGTGTGGTGGCAACAGCGCTTTGATTTAAGTTGATGTAAGGAAAAAGGTTGAGGATGTTTATGCCCCACAAAAAAAACCATTTTAGACACAGAATCTATGCGAGCACAGCTGCAATTCTAACGACCTGCTGGTGGGGGGGGGTTGATAAAGTCTCGGAGTTCAAAATTCGGATCGGCTTCGTCGATGGAGCCTAACCCTGCTCCTCGCGGCCTCACCTGAGGATGGTGGCAATGAT
>ADNK01003121.1:0-84061 GCA_000320545.1 Bigelowiella natans CCMP2755 | reverse complement strand
GATCTGTACCGTGCAGGTGCGGTGGACGCCACACATGGGGAAAATATATGGCGAGCTACTACTAGTAGTAGTTGTAGTATCTTGATAATATCATAATTATCAAATTAATACAACCAAAAGAAAAGAATCATAAGAGTCAGTATAAAGGCAGCAGCCAATAGCAAATAAAATATGTGCTTATCGATGTCTGGCATCATTTCACAAATGTAGCAAGAATGTGTGTGGAAGAAAGAGAAAGAAAGTGACAGAGAGAGAGGGGGGTGGGGGGAGGGGGGGGAGTTAGAGAAAGAGCAGCTATGTTGCTATAAAGGAAACAACACATGATTAGAAGTGCTTCTTCTTCTTCTTCTTCTTCTTCTTCTTCTTTTTCTTCTTTTTCTTCTTGTGTATTTACTAAATGCATTAATAGTATTTGTTGATTGCTCTAAATACGACGGTAGTAACTACAAATGATGCTGCTGCTGTGATGGTATATCACAAATATCAATACATATATATATATATATATATATATATAATATACATAATCTATATCACAACATAGCTACAACTCCTTACTTGAGCAAGTTGCAGCATTTGTATGATCTTCTTCAGGCTGGTGGGAGTTAGTGCTCTGGTGCTGGTGCTGATGCTGACTATACTGCCAGCCATCGCACATCATCTTCTCCCACCTTATGACGCTTCTAAAAGGACCTCCTTCTGGAACCGATGATATCGAAGCTAAAGGTGCTGTTGCTGCTGGTGGCGGTGCTGGTGGTTTTGGTGGTGCTGTGTGTTCTCCCATCGTCGTCTTTAATGGCGCAGCAGCAGGAAGCTCATGCTCATAATATTCTATCTTCTTCTCGTATACTTTCCTCTCCCCTTCCTCCCCCTTCTTCTTTCTAATACCAAATGCAGTAGCCACAGCAGCAGCAGCAGCAGCCACATCTAACGACGTCTCGTTTAAAGTCCTCTCGAAACCAAAGTGATCCTGGAAAAATATCGTAGAAATGAATTATGATTTATGTGAAAGAAGAAGATGTGTTTATCAATAAAGTGGGGGAGGGGTGAGGAGCTAGTAGCGGAGTATTAACAGCGAGAGAGAAAAAGGTGTGTGTGGGCAGCATCCATCTCTCATGATGGTAAGGAGGAGGTACAAGTATTCATATTTGAGCACAAATATTCGTGATTTAATATCATGCAGCTCATTCTTCTGCTTTCCATTGTTTTCTCCCACATAGAAGAGCTAGCTTGATTTTTGTGCGAGTAGTAAGTATGAGTATGATTATGCGTGATGTTTGATGTTGTGATGTGTGGGTGTGTATTATTAGGAGCTGGTTTGCTGCTGATATGATCACCATAAAGGGGTCCTTCGACTCACAGGCAACCGTAGAAAAGCGTATGGAGCTGTAGCTTCGTTTGGCTGTACCAACAGTATAGTTTTGCACATTTATTTGCCACAATTAGTAGTAGTAGTATACACATCGTTGTCAAATACAAACAATTTGGTTCCATATATGAATATCAGCATCATATTGTCTTCCGCACTCTTCTTTTTTGCTCTAATCCATTCGGCCATTAAGTTTCAGTAAAAATGCACCAGATCGATGATGGTGATGATGATCATGTTTGTATCGATTATTATTATTATTATTATTATTAATATTACTAATATTGTTATTATTTTTATTACTGAGAGTTCTTGTGTTGTTGGCAAGATGCATGATAAGCTTCCATGCGTGGAGGCACATTCTGGGTAGAGATTTGGACAACTCCGAGCCCCTTTGTAACACAAAGACAATAGCGATCATTAAGGCAAAGCTTCAATACTTTAGTAAAATAAAGTATCCTGAGAAATGATGATGATAAAGCTGGATAAAGAGAACCAGTACCTAGCTATTATTAAAAAGTAATCACCTCTCTCTTTTTCTTCTACATTACAGAAAGAAGATAGGGAGGGATGATTTTAGAGAATGGTAGTAGTACATTTATGACTTATTAATAATAGTAATAATAGTCGTAATAGAAGAAGTAGTAGTCGGTGACTGATGATTGCTACCCATAAGAAACATCCCCAGCAATCGGATACCCCATCGAAGCTAGATGCACTGTTATTAATGAAAGGTGGGGGAGGGGGGTGGGCATGATATATTAGGGTTATGGGTAGTAGCGGGAGTAGTAGTAGTAGTAGTAGTATGAGTAGTATCTTAGACACACCTTTATTGGAAAATAAAGGAGGAGGAGGAGTAGGAGGAGGGGGAGGGGAAGGATGATGCGGAAGAGGGGGGGGGGGAGAAAAGTGGCAACGAGCGCGAAGAGAAAATGGATTGGAACTATCAATATGTATCTTCAAGAGGATGATGTCATTATCACTAATTGACTTAGTAACTCCCTCAAATCATGCAGCTGTTGCGGTACTACTGATGGCATTTAGAGAGGCTATTGATTCTCCTTCGTCGTCGTCTTCTTCTTCTTCTTCTTCTTCTTCTTCTTCTTGTAGTCATCATATAGGAATACTACCTCTGATTTGATGACGACGGCCGGATCGAAGCCATACTAACACTTTAGAGACCTTAATAATGATGGATAATAATAATGAATATTGTGTCAACAAAAAAACAAGTACTATTACCATGGGTTGCTACCATACCACACACATCATGATGATGATGATGATGATGATGATCTATGATATCATGAATGTCAACATCTTCTCCTTACTCCTCCTTCTCCTCGTCGTAGTTATCGGTGTTATAGTTTAAAAGTCTATTAATAGCTGTGTGGTCAACTACTTGTTTTGTTCTCAAGAGAGCTGGTACAACATACATACATACATACATATACATACACATACATACTTTGAACAAGTACCTTATGGCCTCCTTTCAAAAAACTCCTCTCCACTGCTACAATTTGAGTCAAACAAGGACGCCCAGGTAGAGATGTATTGCCCTATTTCATTATAATATCAACACAACACAACAACACCACTTAAAACAGGTGAAGAACATCATCATACTTACTAGATATTATTTCTTTCTACTGCGGCACTTACAATCATCTGTGTAAAATTATTTTCCGGGCTTTGCACGAGTGGATGATCCACAAAGATGCCTAGAAGAAGACACGAAGAATGATGATGGTGTATTATAACCGTAATGGATATTAACGAATAGTTATAATTTTACAAAAAAAATGTAAATTCTGTTGCTTCTATTAGTGCCATTTTCACCATCATGTACATACAACACGAACACAAGCAACCATGATCCCACGACAACGGCACGTGTCCCTCTACGACTGCGACTGTCACGTCACAACACACAAAACCAAGATAATATATAATATTGTGTGAGAATTACTCTATGTAGTCTAGATTGCTGAATTTCATTACGGAGGTGTACTTGCACATGCTTGTGGTTAATGATAATAATATTAATAATTATATAATAAACATCCTAGTGTACTTTAGTATTATCACTAGTGCTTCGTCATCATCATCATCATCATCATCATCATTCTTACAGATCTAGCAACTACAGAACATATTAATACTAGGTACTACTACCACTACTACTACTACTACTACTACTACTACTACCATAGACTTTATTGGCTCTTCTATTCTGGAAGCATTCAGTCCCGGATGCAGCTGCCTCTTTGCTCAGCGCCAACGCCATGATCCCGCTAGTAGCAAAGTCTAGTCGGTTCATGAAGTGGAAGTATTTGTATTGCTTGTCTGCTGATAACGATGATGCTGCTGCTGTTGATGAAGAAGCTGATGATGACTTTGAAGAGTTGATCATGCATGGGGAAGAAGCTCTTCCTGTTTCAGCTGTTGGCTTACTGGTACTGCTGTCGTGGGCGCTGCGATGCAATTGCTGCAACTTTCTCTAATGTATGCGAAGGATAATATCATCACATATACTGTAACTATATCAAAATTCATATTGTATTAATGTTTAACCACTTCCTCCTCCATCATCTTCCTCACAATAATTGTGAGAAATTTGTGTTTGCTGTACCCGAAAGGGAGGGGGGAGGGACTCAATGGCACGCCAAAACGCGACGATAGTACTTACACATTATATGTAATTGTTGTTGTATTATCAAGAATATGGCTTACCTTTGCCATCTGAATTACGGTAGCGTTACTTTTGTTACCTACGTGATAATAAGGACACAAGCAGCTGTCAGGTAGCATGCCGTGAGTTGTAGTGGTAGCAGTAGTGAGCAGAAGTTCCATAACACACATAACCGTGCAGATAGTAAGATGAATATCAACAAGGGGAGCAGATGACTGGAGAGATAGTAACAAATGTATAAAATTGAAAATCAATCAATCTGTCGTGGTGATAGATATTCGAGGATCCGTTTGTATAGTATTCTGCCTGATTCGAGAAGATGATGTACCATATACATGCATACAATAATAGTTAAGTGTGGACAACACCTTCAATGTAGACGTCATGTGGCTTATCAACGACACATATATGTCCAGATCTCAAGTAAACTATCTCGATGTCAGGGACATTGTCAGTAGTGTCGTTAAATTCCTTGAGGCCATCACCAATGCTGCTGTTGTCGCGTGTACTATTATCCAACCCCCCTCCTACCATAGAAATTGTTTGCAGCAAGAACGAACAGCACCCTTAAGATGTGCAGTCACTTTGAACCATAATATTAAATTAAAGGGAGCAAGGCTTAGAAGGATGAGTGAGTATAAATACGTATTATGTTTGCAAAGTATACGAACTAAGTATTCATTTTATAGCAGCAGATGAATGAGACGACTTCTGAGGCGTTTAGGAAGGGAGGGACGATGGATCTTCACATCATCAACGTCCCGTGGATTCTTGCTTTTAATCGATGACGATTTTTTCATTCCTTAAGCCAATACATCGTTCAGCAATTGAGGGGGGTAACTCGGGGTTCCTCGTTATGAGTCATCTTTCACCTACTGCATAGGCGACAATCAAAAAGTATTGTCGCATGTTGAAATTAGCATGCTTTTCTTCAACGTAATTGATTCCGTAGTTGTCTGGTAGTCCTTGGGCGACAAGCTTATCATGTTGTCGCACGTCGAAATTCGCCCAAATTCCTTCAGATTTGTGCTTGTGCCGTAGACGGTGGCTACCGTCGTCAGACGACTACCTTGCCGTTATTTAGTCCAGTAGCCTCCTCCTCCTCCTCCTCCTCCTCCTCCTCCTCCTTGCAGAGATATGTTCATTGATTAGCTGTTCTCAAGGAGAGTATTACAGATTTTCCCGGCAGGGATGGTGGCTGCTACTAACGACGGGAGAGAAGCAGCTGCTGTACGAGTAGTTGTGAGGTGTAGGCCTTTTATTCGTAGTGAATCCAAGGTAACTACTTTCGATCAGCTTGTACGAATACTTGAAACACATACTCGCTGTAGGAATGCAAGAACGTTGTTGAGGCGTCTCATGCTGACTGTAGCATTCGAGTGTGCGATGAAAATCGTGGATGCAAGCTGGTACAAATTGATATTAAGAAAGAACAACATAATGATCATATCCTAAAGGTCTACAAGAGTAAATGATAATTACTCGTTGCCTCAGAATGACACGTCATCTTGGCGCAAATTCGACTTCGATAGCGTCTTTTCAAAGAAATCAAAACAAGAAGAGGTCTTAACATGTTTCATATTATCCAGCTGCATGTACTGCCATAATCTATTATCATCGCCGCACTACTACTACTGCTAGGTTTATGATAAAGCAGTTCAGCCAATGATTGCCCGATACCTTGAGGTTGGTTGTTCTCAAACAAGTGTTAAAAATCGTAGTATGAATAGCCTATGCACAAAGTCGTTGGCTCAAGGCAAACAAATTGACGACTATATCTATAAGCCTTACTAGTTTGTTTCTTTCCTATCTTCGCTGTATTTTTCTTTAGGGATTTAACTCGACTATTTTCGCATATGGCCAAACTTCAAGCGGGAAGACTCACACGATGATGGGGAGAAAGGATGTGCGTTTGCATATTTTCGTAGTTCCGTTCAACTGTTGCGACAATGATGTAGAGAAGAAAAAAAGGAGGTGTGAGACCACAAAATAATGATAGGCTCAGTTAAATCAAATTCTGTCAGAAGCTAAATTCACAGCAGTAGCAGCAACAGCAGCAGTATCATATTGGAGCCTTCTTTGTCATCTCACACCTATGTTGATAAATTATTCTTCAGGATTATGATGAATCGCAATTAGGAGTTACACCTAGAGCAATCAAGCAAATATACGAAGTCAGCCCCAGGCATCATCATTCACTCACATAAGAATATTATCTACCACACGGTAGATGATATTCAATCAATTTATTCCTATATCAATATCGCAGAGAGTAGAATGGGGACGTCAACTCGACATCACTTACAATTTCATTTGGCAACAATTTGCTTGCATCCAATTGTTTACTCTTCCCCCTCATCCTCTTCCTCCTCCTCCTCCTCCTCCTCCTCCTCCTCCTCCTGAGTTAATGCTAACATGCCCTATTGCAGCATATAACTACAACGTCCGCTCAAGATAATACCAAGTTTGTAGTAATGGTGTCCTTCCTCGAAATTTATAATGAAAAGGTAGCAGGTAGTAGGCAGTACCGATGGTGGTAGTGGTTGTGATGGTAGTTGGGTTACAATACTTATACAGCAGCAGCATGAGGAACATATAATAACAGTTCCGAGAAATATAGAAGAACTGATAAAATGAATCATTCCATGTAATGTCCTAGTCGTGTATCGTATAAGAGAACATTATTTATTCAATCATTGGGATTCTCAACACTTATTGTCATTTATTGTCTTCCAATATTGTCTTTTCCCCCTGTATTAGTAATCTCTAGTTGTTCTTTATACTCAAGATAGTCATTATCATAATATCATCATTAGTATCATCATGCTCACGCATTGATTAGTCTCACATTGACGTGATTAGGTTAGGGACTTGTTGAGCAAAGAGGCGCAGCCTTTAGATTCTAAGAGTGGGTTACGGATTAGACAGGAAAGAGCAGGAGGGTTCTTCGTTCCACAGGTAGTAGCAACCTCGGCATCATAAGCACCATCAAATCCCCACTTGTGTAGCATTAGCTCTAATGTAGATGGTGACGTCTCAGACAACATGTTTGCTATTTCCCCCCTCCCCTCTCATTCTAGTTGACAAAGCATCTTGTTACTTGCGTGGAGCAAGTGGAAGACCTTATCAGCTTCGGAAATGAAGTAAGGAGAACTTTGAATAATACTACAGCTTTGTGATGAGAGACTCATGACTGCAATGTAAATCGGCTTCTACAATGAACGACGCTAACTTCCAATCATTGTAGTCACGTTTTTTTTTTATTATCATCATCATCATCATCACGATAATGATGATGATGAGTATGTGCTCGCTTATCCTTATAACCATACTGATTACTCCCCTGCGCGACCAACGATATTCCCTCCCCACCAGTACAGAAAATAATTAAATATAGTTTCTAATTATGATTTACTCACACACACACACACACACACACACACACACACATTTCCATGATTCTCCCTTTCCTTTTTCTTTTGATCTTGACTGTGCATACATACCGTGATGACTATTTATCTGCCCATTCATTCATTCATTCATTCATTCACACACTTTGTTGTACAAATAATTCTCCAACAACTGGAAATGAAAGCGTCGAACTGTTGCGGCTACAAATCAAAATGCAACATCGAGTCGCTCACATAGTATTCTTTCTCTATATCTTGAAAGGTGGTGGTGGTATTAGAAGTAGCAGTAGTAGTAGTAGATGTAGGGCGACAGCAACCCATTATCATGTATTATTATTATTATTATTATTACTATTATATGTATTCTAAAGAACAAAGAAGGAAGGCCCTAGACTGCTTGCAACTCACACTTCTATTAATTACCTACTAGAGGATCGCCTACAGAGGAAGATTTGATGAGTGTGGTGTCATCGAAGCTAAATTTGGTAGGACAATGGAGTGAGGGGGAGGGGGGGGGGGGGGAAGGGGGGAACGAAGAGAGCATTTGAATTAGTGCCTTGCTTCAAAGAGCGGATTTGCAACTTGTGCGTGTGAGTATAGTATTTGTTCTGTGGAGTGGATCACGGAGATAATACGGTATCATTATCACTCATACTCATACTCATACAACAGGTAGATCTTGCAGGATCAGAAAGATTTCAAAACCAATCTGCAGCGAGGCAAAAGGAGAGTGCTAGCATCAACCTCTCGCTCAACACGCTTGGGAATGTGATATCAGCTCTGACATCGATCAGGAAAGGTAGTAAGATAGTAGTAGTAGTAGTAGCGCATGTACTAAAACTACGGACATGACGATGATAATAGAGAACTCAAGCAGCGTGATATATGCGACAATGACTCCTAGGACTAAAATTCACGTGATATAATTGAACGAATGTAATGTGTTAAACAATGTGGGTACCTACCCGTTGTTCGGCTTTGGGATGCAAGGATCTGATATACTATTCGATTTTTCTTCTCTTTGTAAACTATCACTACTACCATCCATTAGCTTCTACTACAACAACAACAACTACTACTACTATGCTTTCTGAACAAACCATAATGATGCATATTCCATCTCTAGACGGAAAGAAACCGTTTGTTCCATATCGTGAGTCTGCACTAACAAAGCTGTTGTGTGATTCGTTGGGAGGAAACGCACACACGCTCATGATTGCTAATGTTAACCCGGTTTTAAACGCAGACACACACGCACGCACATTTTTCACATATCCACGATCGTTAGAAATATAGGGAGGATTTACAAACATAGTATCTATTTTATTAACGCACAACGACACATTGTAGTAGAGTGGTGTTCTATTCACAAGGACTACCAAAATAAAAAAATGAAGGAAATGAGAGATAGATACAAAGGGGAGGAGGGCAGGGTAATCAGTGCTTTCCATTTTCATAATATCTCTGTTGAGAAGGAGTCTGCTCTTTATCAGTGCGATCGGAACGTGAATGAAACAATATCAACCCTGCAATATGCTACTCGAGCTAAAATGATCAAGAACAATGCAAGGAAAAACATGAACCCTAAGGATGCCCTCATTCTCAAACTAAGAGATGAGATTGAAATGCTTAAGAAAATGGTTGCTGAACGTGATGATCTGATTACAACACTCCGGGGAAGAAAGAGAAGTGGTGGTGGTAATAATAAAAGTAGCAGAGGTTTTGTCGCATCATTCTTTTGTTGCTGTAGCACAGAGAATCTGCAGGATAGTCAACCCAATCTTCCGAGGCGAGGAAGCAAAAACGCAATGGACCCCCGTCCAACAAGGCAAGGTGAAGATAGTGCTGCTGTTGCTGCTACGTCACGTACTCCTTCCAAGGCTGCTACCCGAGGTAATCACGACGTTAGAGTTAGAGTTAGTAGGCAACATGTACCAGCCTTCGTAGATTATTATCAAGTGGAAGTGGATGAACACTCTCTAGGCTTTGAATTCGGTCTCACCAGCATTAACATCATATCATGATGATGATGATGATGATGATATCCTGATACTTTGTCTATTTGGGTGACATATATTCATATTGCATGATAAAGACACGACGACACGTCTCACTTTGGATGTTAAATATCCTATTTATATCTTCTGTTCAACGTTGTATTAGGATTTAGAAGTGCTTCACCTGCAGGCAAAAATTCTATGCGTAGCTCGAAGGTTGCTCCAACATCTGAGAAGAAAGCAAAAGCTACGAAGAAAGTATCACAAATTCGTGCTGGGAAGAAAAATATATCCCCAAAAAACCAAAGTAATGAAACTTTGAAAATGCCCGGCAAATGTGTTAGTTCTGGTGCATAAACTAACACGTAAAAACATAACATGGAGATAAATCCTAGCAGAAGACTTGTTCGTGAGTGACATCTTTCTTTCGATTCAACATGCTGCTGATTATATTTCTAATTCTTCCTATCTACATGACTGATCAAAAAACGCCACACTAGACTGAGAGAGCGAAGGTGATAGCATGTGTGCATTGAATCATCACAACTACTACAATTCTGTTTTGCAGGTACTAGACGTGCCAGTCGTACCGCGTTTGTGGCGAAAAAGACGATGAAAGCTCTCGAAAAATGAGCAAATGACAGACATATCGATCACCATCACGCGTGCACACCGACTCACATGGCATGGTCAACAATGAGTAGTCACCTTTCATCATGTACGACAGGCTAGCAGGCCACTACATGTGAGGATCAGCGAGTGCCTCGCAGCTCCACGAAAAGTTCGTGCAATGCTCATCCATGCACATTTGTGCATCACAATTGTGCCGCATTCGCTCATTGCTAGTGCTGATGTCACTTTTGCTAGTTTGAATTGAACATCGATCCAAGTCTAGCTAGCTAGAAGGGGCACAGCTGCTAGGCCAGAGGTCTAGAGGTAGGCAGATGACAGCATGTCCACGTGCTTGTCTGGAGCTAGACGTCACATGCATGTTCTTCCATGCACACTGTCGTCTAGCCGTGTCAAATTTCAGGTTTGCGCCTCATTTTGACTGGCTTGGCAGCCTCTCATCGTTGTTTGTTGCTGGGTTTCTCTCTAGCTCTCTGGCTCTGACAATCCACACGTTTGAGTCATTGCCGCCTGTGGGACGTCGCACATCCAAACACCTGCGCCGCACGAGGGTTCAGGCGTTGGCGGCTTTCTCACAAAAAGCCAACGCTAGAACGGCAACGAAGTTTGCTGGCACTGCTGGACAACACTGTCTGGCTGTGAATCGCACATCCTGCTTTGCACACACTGCAAAGCACCTGCTAGCCTGCACACCCAGCTAGCCAGACATGTCCGCACACACATCACTCACTAGCTCACGATGGTGGACATGCATGTGCAACATCATCACGCGTTTTGATGAGTGTGCAAGCACGACTGACGAGTCATCGGATCCCAGGAGGACCACTGGACCAGAGGAGTGGTTGCCAGCAGCTCATCCTGCTGAACGTCCACTTGGAAGTGTCTAGGTGTGCTGAACGAATGAATGAACCAAACAATGGACACATCACACTGGTGCACACAATGCACATCACCAGGCTCACACTGCTAGACTGTCATGCTCCAGTGCTAGCATGTCGTGCACGCATGTCCACAGTCACACATCTAGACATGCTGGCATGTTCGATGGACACAACCCGTGCAATGTGTGTCATGCTTGTCGCATGTGCGCACGTCCACGGTCCAATGCCATCCACTCAATCACTCAATGATCGACGATCAAACTTGGCTTCAATTTTCAAGTTTCCTTTTTCGGGACAAGATGGCCATGATCTGCTAGCTTCTTCTCCTGTCTGGCCGGTCGTGCTGGCATGGGAGGCCGTGCACCAACGTTCGTTCCAATCATTTGTTCAACTTTTGCAAGTGTGGCACGTGTGGTGCTTTCCTTCTTTTCCAAGGAACCAATGAGAGAACGAGACAATGAACAATGAACAATGATGAAAAACCACATCTCCAAAGTGTGACAAGATACTTGCAAAGTGCGAAATGCAGTGCCTTGAACTGGCTTCAGTGAAGATGCACAATTTCGATTTGTGCGTGCACAAATCCTTGCGCAGGGGCCATGCTGATCTTCTCTGTGTCGTTCCAATTTTTGCGGATGACCCTCTCCGAAGAGAGGGAGAAACAATGAAACAATGAAACAATGATGAAAAACTACATTTCCAAAGTGTAGCAAGACACTTGCAGTGTGCAAAGTGCAGTGCCTCGAACTGATTTCAGTGAGGACTGTGACCAGCAGATCAACTAGCTGGGTTGCCAAATGGCATGACTTGGTCATTGAGAAGCAATGACACTGGTGGCAAAATTCTGACGGCGCAAGACGTCCACTCTGAGCAAAAACTTCCTGAAGGCCATGTCCACACGACGATCCACGATTGGATCATCTGAGGGGGCCCCCAGCAGAATTTTGGTTTTGGAGGAGTCTGGAGCGTCAAAGAATGAAGAGTGGAGGGAAGAAGCTGAACCCAGAACTGATCTCATGTGCGAGAGAAGCTTGCATCTCTCTGCATTCAAGTGAGTGCAATGATGGATGAGGTGGTTGACACTTTGAACAACTTCAGCATTGCAAAGAGGACACACCGAGAAAGAGGGGGGCAAGTTGCAAATTTTAGCCCTGTGCTCCTCAGTTTCGTGAGTCCCAGCACGGAGCTGAAGTTTGAGCAACACACCTGAATTGTCATGCCAATCATCGAGGCAACACTCAAACAATCTGGAAGCAGGCCTTCCAATGTGGCTCCTCGCCCAGGCTCTGGATTTGCAGATTGGGGCATCGGGTTTGACGAACGAGTAAAAGCTGCGACACAAGTTGCCATTGGCGGACAGCTGAGCCCTGACTCTGCGATTGAGGTCAACATCAACCAGTTTCGGATGGGACTGGTCCAAGTTGATCAACAGGTCCAAGCCACAGGCAGATTGGTCACAGCCAGTGACACGGTGAAGAACAGACCCAACGTTGCGACCGAGACTCTTCTGAATTTACATTGAAATGAACCCCAATTTTGAAGCAGCGACATCGTGATTGCCTCAATCAACATGTGCCTGGAAATCGGTCTGGAATCTCCTGCGTTTGTTTTCGTTCAATCCGGAGCACTTCCCGCCAAAAAAACATGATTGAGAGCAATTTTCCTAAAGATTTTCATGAAATGAGCATGACGCATTTGGAGATTGTCCTATGTTCTTCTCTTGCATTTAAGAATCCGATCGACTCGAACACCTACCTCCCTCCTCTGCACCTGATCTAGATTTGTCCATCAGCAAAGCACCATGGACTCGCAGAAGTCCCTGTACATCCTCGCCTTCCTCGAATACCTCGTCGCCAGCGTGTACGGCTTCGCTGGAAACACGCCCCTGGCCACAGGATACGCTGCGTTCCGCGGATGTCACCACCAGCTCGCACACAACGGAACGATGCTTTTCATGATCGCCTTTGCACTTCCTTACTCTGGGCTCTCCCCCATGATGAAAACGATCACCGCTCTACTGGCGGCTATTGCGGGAATTGACAATCCACTGGCATACGCTATCATGGCTGCATATGGAGAGAGTAATGAGCTGCTGAAGGACAATAACGGGAGCGAGCTGCAGAAGATGCCCATGGGCGCGTCCTCGCCGGTGACTGCGGCTCTGTTGATGTCATGCGTCACAATCATCCCTGCTTTGATTATCCTGATCACTGGGATCGCCATGTGCGGGGAAGCGCCTACGTCGGGAGCAAAGGAAAAGGACGAGTGAAGAAATACATGCAACCGTAGACTGCACATTGGCACATGTCCCCCCCCCCCCCCTTCCCCCCCCCCCCCTCTCTCTCTCTCTCCCTCTCTCTCTTTCTCTGCTCTGTTCTACCTCTGTCATTGTTTGTACCGCTCTAGCTATGTGCGGTAAGTTTATTTGCCTTTCAGTTGCTGGAAATTTGTAATGATCAGTGAAAAGTAGCGAGGAACACAACTTGGAAGGCATACAGTAGCTTATATGATGTTGTAATTAAGATCGTATCGCACATATATTGTACGTACATGTGTATGTTGCAGCAATGTCAATCGAATCGAACCGAATCTTATTGTTTCCTCACTCGCACGCAAGATGAGCGGAGCGCCAAACTAGCGAGGGAAATGTCGCCTTGGACGTTGTTGTTGTAATGATCGACGACATCTCTAAATCCACTTGTCCAGGCGAAAGTGCACGCTCGCTGTGTGGATTGTTTTTGTATTTGTTGTGTATGTCCGTAGCAGCATGTATACGCATCACACACTTAGCGTTTAATAAATTTTCGCTGCAGTTTAATTGTGAGCACAGCGCTGCACGCAGCATCTATTCCATACATTCACGCTACTGTCGCCAATGAGTGCAATGCGCTCGATGCAATGCTAGTAGCAGGGGAAACTTGCACATTGCATTGAGCGCGAATACGATCAGCATGGTACCTCTAGACTGGTAGATCTAAATTGGACAGAACTCGACAGAACAGCCTATTCAGGGCATTTCAGGTTGATTCCGATGGAGTGTCATTGATGTTTATCAGAGACAAATAGTGATAGATAGCCACATATAGCACAAGCATCTCTGGCTAGCTGCTAGACGCAATTCATAATGAATAGGTCATCACTGCGAGTAGTAGGTAAGCGTAGTAGCTGTACAATTATTCTAGAATTGATTGTTATTCGCAGCTGCTCGTATTCAGCTCGGCTATACAATTTTGTGAGGATGATCATGGTCATAGAATTCCACTTGCTCGTTATCGAAATCTTGTTTGGTTGCGTAAGGAGGCCATGGAGGCCGTCTGAGACCTAAATCGTCAAAATAGATTATCTGTCAGCTCGGCCTTTACATAGCCTGTAAAGCGTTACATTTTCTTCCTACCCCACCCTTTTCCAACTCACTTCAATCTATTGACTACTCACTTGGCAATATGGCTCGACTCCAGTGTACACGTCCAAAAACCTGTGATTATACATTACTCATGCGTTTACGCTACAGACACCCTCTCAAATATCTCATTTATGAACGTAACAGAATGCCGCTGAATGTGTTATTTAGAGGCTTCTTGTCTCTACTACTGCTATACTACTACTAGTAGAATAGTAGCAGCAGCAGTAGTAAGTAGTAGTAAGTAGTAGTAGTAGTAGTAGTAGTAGTACCTGCTCCCAATTCCTCCTCATCCCTAAATCAAACGGATTTTCTGTTGTAGTAGAATCACCAGTAGCAGAATAAACGGTGGTAAGTAGCTGTATTATTGTTACTGCTCATCATAGGAGGACTGAGGCCAAAAGTGGGAAGTTTTAGTAGACAGAGAGGAGGAGGATAGGAATATCTATGAGAAATTTAAGATACATGTATATTTATATGAAATACACACACACACACACACACACACACACACACATGGTCTATTTTGCATCATTCATGTACCCCAGGGAGTGTTCGTTTTTTGACGTTTTGCAATAGCACGTTGCCGCAAGTTCATCCAAAAATCAATGGTGGTCTGGTGGTTAGACATGAAAAAATCTATGATTGATGCAAGCAGCCAGTAGGAAGAGCTTTCGCTTCACGTATGCTGGTGCTTCAGAAAACACAGTACCGTTTGTCACAAGATAATAACATGATTACATACTACATACTACCTGCCCAGTGGATATCAGGAAGGAATGAAAAGCTAGAAACATAGTAAGGACAACTGTTTGGGGAGGGGGGAATATATATGTGTAAAAAAGGGAATTTGTGAGAGCTCAAGGAAGATGGTAGACCATAACAAAGAAGAAAATAACGAAGGAAGGATGGAGGGATGGAGAGATTGATCGATGACAACCGCTATTACCCGAAAAGCTAAAAGCAGTAACGTAGATGACCAGGATATATAACTTCGATCCAATTCCGTAATAATAAACACGTGGAGTAAGCATCAAGACGACATATGCACACCCTGTTCAAGAGTAGTAGAATTAGTAGAACCACAGTAGTAGTTATATCACTGTTGTATTTACAGAGGAAGAAATTAAACTCCAGGATGAGAGCTGGTCAAAGCTACTCTTACCTACGAAAGTCCAAAAGAGCATCAACAAGAAGTATCGGTAATTCGCATAGCCAATTGTATTTGCCACCTAAGTCAACAAAAGTAAAATCAGTATATTATATATCAATCGATCATCATCACCACTACAAAAGTCAACAAACTCATTTCATATGTACCGTCCCTTTCAATGGCGGATACCTCACTGTAGTAGCTGGACTATCGACAACAACAACGACAGCAGGGCATTGACACATGAGAAGCTAAACTATTACTATCATCATCATCATCATCATCATCATCATCATCATTCCCACCCATGGGCAGAAGTGATCCATATTGAGGACGATCTAATCCAAAATTAAGACAATCATCCATCGTTTCATTCAACACTTAACAACACATCGTATCAAACTATGCTTTAGATAATAGGCCGTTTGATGTGGGTGAAAGCTGAAACTGAGCGAAGAACTAGCATTGCACTCATTGCTAAGACTTTTGAGAGCTAGTAGTAGTCATTTTATACAGTGTACTAGATTCTCACAACCATTCCGCTAACATTATCGTAGTGTGCTCTTGGGGGCTTGATAAGGCCTGATCTGTAAATTTAAGCAGCCAACTTAGAAATGATGCTGCTGCTAATGATGTTGAGGGAGGTGTTGGTGATGATAATAATTAAAAAAAGGGCATGATTTACAAGGTGGTTTTATGTTGTATCATCGTCGTTGCTTCTTCGTGTCGTAATGGATAATTTGGTTTTATTAGTTCCAAACCTCCCACAAAGACGCCATTCCAACGCGTTGTTATTGCCGTTTAAACCCCCTCTCCCTCCTTTTACGTCATCTTCGGTGCTCTGATGGTAGTTCCTACGATGATGGTAATTAGTAGGTTGCTTCGGCGACCAGCTGCTTCTTGTTCGCGACATTTTTGTTGAGCTTGTTGATGATAATGCTGATGCTGAAGATGGTGCTGGTAAAGAGGATGATGACGACGATGCCGCTGTAGGAATGGTGGAACTAGTAGTAGTAGTAGTAGTAGTTGTAGTTGTAGTAGTAGTAGCAGCAGTAGCTGGATACTTGATAGAGATCATTACGTGATCCAGGCCGGTTGTGCCGGTGGAAGCTAAATTACTACTAATAGGAGTAGTAGCAGTAGTAGTAGCAGTGCTGCCATTATCACAACTATTTAGGGAAGATGCTATTTCTTTCCTTATTGTTGGTATCATTCCCTTTGCCTGGCCTTCGGATACTACCAATTAGTATTTGATGTTAGAGTACGTACTACTAAGATGGGCCGATGACTGGCTACATGAGAATACGAAAGATGGAGGTCACGTCGCGTCAATTGTGTGTTTCTAGGTGGGGGGGTATTGCTACTACCTGCACGTTTGTAAAGATCCGAGTTGATATTTCCAGGGTTAGTGAAAGCACACATGTAGTAGTTGAAGAGAATATTGCCAGCTAATATTGAATGAATCTCTCATTAATTACATAGTAGTGATGAGTGAGTCATTGATGCTGCTAACAGTAGGGAAACGATTTGTCCACCATCAACTTATTAGGGTCTGATTAGTTTTTAATTGCGAGATAGAGAGAGAGAGAGAGAGAGAGAGAGAGAGAGAGAGTACCAAGAAAATAAGCTAGGAGTTGATGCCCAAGAAATAACCCTAGAAGTTTACGTGAGTGATGAGTGCTACGATACGTTAGGTGCAATAAACAACTAGAATTACATGTTCCTGGGGTTATAACTAAAGGCAACGCATCTCTTAAGCCGTAGTATAAGACGAAACTAAGCAACAAAGAAGAAAGGGTGTGTTATTCTATGGCGAATTATCAAAGGCTTCTGAGGGAGGAAACATATCATTAGTACCCAACTAGTCCTGTAGCAGTCGTTACAAGAGTGAACCCCATAATCCCAACAGCTACTCGGAATACTTGACGCATTACAGCATATCTCTTCATTCGACTAGTACAAATGGCAATGCACGTTAGTCTGATAAATCATTGTCGCATGAACAAGATAACAACATAACATAAGTAGCAGATCGCATAGTTTCAATTCCAATCGGAAGCAAAACTACCGTTGATGATCTTCAAATGTGACATCAGCTTTGGCAAGATCTGCTGTATCCCTCGTGCTGCGACGGCCTTTGAAACGGCGCTTTAGCCACTGCAAGATATAAATTTAGTTGTTTGCCAGGAGGATGTGATTTTATGTTGCAATTCCAGCGCGTCACTTCACCACCCAAAGTTAAGTTTCGTGTTGTTTGGAAATTTGACGACGACGTGGCTTTCTTCACCACCTTGATGCAGAACACCAGTAAGATGAACAAGGCGAAAACAGACGCCACGGATGTCATCAGTATAAGAAACAAACGCCTATGTGCTTCCATCATGTAAAGCGGGCGGTACAGCCGGAGGTCCGCTCCTCCTCTTGTCTTCTTTGATTTAGGTTGAGAGGTTGGGCGATGGCGGGGATAAATGCCTCTGTTAATTAGATCTATTAGCCGAAAACGTCAACAATGCACCAAAAAACACAGGTTTTACTCGAAAACATGCTCTCTTATATGAATATTCGCCTTCATTTTGTTATAACGACAAATATACAAAATGAACGAAATTGTCTGGCTTTCTTCAGGGACGACACGGTAAAAGGCCTCCAAGATCGAGAAAGGGCTCTACACTCCCCCCGCAAGAACCCAGGCTGGGAGGACAGATAGATCCATCTTCTCTCCTCAGCTGTGCTGTTCATATTCTCTCCTCTCGTCTCTCCTCACTTTGGTAGTACCGTAGCAGGAGAGCGCGATGGCGAATGAGATGCCAGCTGCTGCTGTAGCCGAAACGGTGGCAGCAGCAAATGTGGAAGGAGAAGGCGGTCATCGTGGAATTCTTGTCCGTGTGGATGATACCATGGCTGTAGTGGTGAGTTTGCTAATTCGAAAGTTGTTACCACATAGAATACATTCTATAATCAGAAACAGAAAGATGATTATCAGTAATTTTAGCGCCCATGGTCTCCCGCATTGCTTCTTGTTATCTACCTAAAATGCCTCCATAAATTACGCACAGATTGGAGAAGAAGATTTCAATACTGATCGATTAGATATGATCAATCAATTGCTTGCCATGGAGATGAGTTCGCAGGACACATGGCTCCAAGTCGGGGTACTAATATTTAGGGCTGCTGCTGCTGCTGCCATGCGACGACTCAACCGTCTCGTTATAGATAGCCAGTTGGCAAACACGCTTTACGTATCGTAGGTTGAAATTGTATCATGTTTTTTAACCTGTTGTTTGCCTCTTTTGTTGATAAAACCTTCCAGTACGAATTTTACAAAAGAGGCAATTATGACGCCTTTAAAGATATTTTGACGAACTCTCTGGAGCCAGGTGCTTGTTTTGTGATAGTATCTCCCTTCCCCCCCCCCCCCCCTCTCTCTGTTTTCTTTTCAATAAGCTTTCGAAACTTGGAAATTGTCACAAAATGTATTGAAACCTCGGAAACACGCAGTTGCACGTGGGTAATAGTTTGAACTACTATATTCAGCTTTTGAACAAGTATTTACCGACCGGCTCAAGGAAAGGTTCGCATATCTTCGAGATTCAGTCCCACTGAAATATCAAATGGAGGTCAGGCAGGAGATATCTCGCTTCAGGGAGAATAAAGTCAAGCTTAGAAATGCTCGAGCAGCTTGCTCTATTGAAGAGGCCATGAAGATCTGCATTGCATCCACCGACTCTCGTCAGCAAGCAGATGAGAAGAAAAAAAAGCTCATGAATCTCGAAACAAGCGCTTCCAACGACATCAACGAGAGCTTACAGGCCAATGCAGAAAATGGGTACACTATTGTTCTACGTGGGCTGCTTCAGTTTCACAAAAAACGCTACCGAGATGCTCGTGAAACCTTCAAAAATGCCCTTCAAGCGGACCCTCAAAACGTGCCTGCAATGTTGGGACGTGCTTGCACTCAGTTCCACAGAAACACTGAAGATGGCTATAAGGAGGCGCTTAGAATATACCGCCAAGCTCTTCGTTTACACCCCGGTTGCGTGGGTATTCGCAATGGAATTGGAATGTGTCTACATCGATTAGGTCGTTCAACACGTGCACGCCAAGCATTCGAACGCGTGTTAAGTCTTGAACCCGATAACGTGGTAGGCCTTGTGTGCCTTGCTAATTGCCTCATAAATCAAAAAGACAAAGACGTCGCAGCAGTGCAAAAGGGAATTACGCTTCTTAAAAAAGCGTATCGGTTGGACCCGACAAATTCAATGCTGTGCAATCTTCTAGCTTTCGTCAACTTTTATCACGGGAACTATAAAACCGTCGAGGTAGGTAGCATCATTACATCAAAGTCGTCTTTAATAGAAGCAATACAATCGTATATAGAGAGGTAGGAGTTGATGGAGGGGGTAGAGGAGGAGGTTTTCATGTACACATCATCATATGTATATATTCACATTTTTTGACATATTTCAAGTTACCAACTCAACTCTATTCGAATCTGCAGGTACTTACAAGGCGTGCATTTGATTTTGCACCTAGCCCCCGTACGCGTGCAGAAGCTTACTATCAGATCGCCCGATGCTATCATGCACGGGGTGGAAACAATGGAAAGGAGCAAGATCAAACGCAGAAACAGAATTTTATTAAAGAGGCCGGTCGTTTGTATGCAAAAGCTGTTGAGCAAAACCCAAAACACTACCTCGCCCAATTCGGTCTTGGCCAAATTCATGTACTTAAAGGTCGCAGAGACGAGGCCATCAAGTGCATGGAATCAGTGTTCCATGGTCATCCTGAGAATCACCAAGCAATGCGAATCCTTGGCTCTCTATACCTTGGCAAGAGACGGTTCAAGGAAGGCCAAAAGCTGCTACACAAGGCTGTCAAGTACTTTCCGAACGATGCCAGCCTATTTGTGGAGCTGGCAGAGAGCTATGAGCGCATCAATCCGGTTGTGGCTTTAGAGCACTATGACAAGGCAATTAAAGTGCTTACTGAAAAAAAACAAGAGCTTCCGTATCAATTGTGGAATAACGTGGGAGTTCTCAAGCATCTCCTTGGGAAATCGAAAGTAGCAAAAAGTGCCTTCAAGCAAGCCAGAGAAAAACTTCTGCAGCAGCAGCTTCAGAGCAACACTAATGATGGTCCTAAGAACAATGCAGACGGTGATACCAAGAATGTGCCAAAAAGTACCAGCAGCAGCAGCAAAGATGATACCACGAACCAGGTCAATGATAGGTTGTAGTTTGTTGTGGTGTGGTGATTGTTAAGGGATTAGCAATTGAGGAGGAGGAGGAGGAGGAGGGGGAAAATTTTGTGTTTTTCCTATGATTCCTGGTACTACTACTACAAGTACTGGTACTGCTGCTGCTGTTGGTATTTGCGAGGCTGTATGGTATACTTTTATGTTTATACTAGTTAACACTGCCCTGCTCTTTGCTAACAGATGGAGATCGAGCAGGATGAGGCTGCTGTTTCCTCATCGTCTTCTTCTTCATCATCACAACCGCCAATACTAGCAAGCATCCAATACAATACCGCACTAGTTGCGGAACGCAGCGGGGACTTTGAAGAGGCGGAGAAGATTTACAAAGACATAAGCGCAAAGTATCCATCGTATATCGATGCCCACTTAAGGCTCGGATGCGTAAAGCAGGTAGTAATAGTAGTAGTAGTAGTAGTAGTAGTAGTAGTAGATGGATGGATGGATGGATGGGCAGAAGAATAACGATAATAATGACAACAACACCCGTAACGGCTGGAGAGTTAATATGCAACTAATAGAATAAACAAAAGATAGTTCCTTCCCCCTGACGAAGTGCCAGCAGAGTAATAAATCCCGCCGCATATGCACCAACTTCTTCTTCTCTTCCCTCTTCCTTTTCGTTTCTAAGGTGGCCATGGAGTATACGGATGCAGAGCACCACTTCAAAAAAGCTTTGGAGACAATAGAGAACAAAGTAAAAAGGGTGATACCCGGCACAAACAGCAGAAGCAGTAGCTACTTGGACGCTCTGTCGCTGCTTGGAAACTTATACCTCGAAATGGGCGAGCTTGAGAAAGCAGAGAAGTGTTTTCAAGATATCGTCAAGTCCTCGAAGAAATCGAAGAATGATTGCTACGCAAACCTAGCTCTTGCAGACATTTACTTCCGATCGTCACTAAAAGGAAGCACAGAGAAGGTGGGGGGTAGTGTGGTGCTGATTAACTCAAAGCGTATACCTACCATAACCTCATGATGACTAGTTTTAGAGAGAAGTAGGAAAGAGTAGTCTTCTTCTTCTTCTTCTTCTTCTTCTTCTTCTTCCTGTGCCCTTGTCTCCTCGCTCTTTTCCTCGCTCTTTCTCCCTACTATTCCTTTTTGCACCTTGTCTCACTACTACCACATCACAATCTCTCTCTCTCTCTCTCTCTCTCTCTCTCTCTCTCTCTCTCAACGAGGAGTAGCGAGTAGTAATCCACGTGTAAGTACATGTGTGGGGGGGGGGCTGATGGTCGGGTCCCTAATCCCCATAACAATGCGTGCCTACGTGTCTTCTCAGGAAAAGAAGGAGAAGTTCCAAAAGGCACACAACATCTTCCAAACCACAATCGAAAGAGATCCGAAAAACATCTATGCTGCCAACGGTAGTGGACAAATAGGATGTAATGTGTGCTTGCATTTATCAATGAAAAGTAGAATGTATTCAACGGTATTTGTCGTATTTTGTGCCTCATTCCATTGCTGCTAATCATTCATACCCTGACCAAGCAGAGGATGCGTTTAACGTGCCACTCTCTTTCTCTCTCTCTCTCTCTCTCTCTCTCTCTCTCTCTCTCCCCCCCCCCCCCCCTTCTATGCTCCTCCTCCTCCTCTTCCTCCTGGCATTGATAATGATGATATACTTTTATGGTAGGAATGGGAGTTGCTCTGGTTCTGTTTAAGCAAGTCGAGGCAGCAAAGAAGGTCTTTAAACAAGTCCAAGATGCAGAAAAGGATATGCCAGCAGCATGGGTATGATGTAGTATCTAATTTGTAATAACACAAGCTTGATTGTTATCATGATCAAAATAATATTAATCATCATTATGATCATAATCGTTCATTGCCGTCACCACCACCACCATCACCACCACCACCATCTTTAGGTCAACTTGGGGCACGTCTACACCCATTTGAAGCAATATCCCAACGCCGTTCAATCGTACGAGCATGCTCTGGTTTCTTTTCCAGACTCTCTCAACCGTGTGGAGATGTATCTGTACATCGCCAAAGCACACTATCTTGCAGAGAACACAGAGGAATGTAAGACTGCACTGACTAAGGCCCTCCATTTGGCCCCAAGGAACTCGCAGCTATGGTACAATCTAGGAATTGCATTGGAACATGATGGAGTTAGAAGGGTCAATAATCACTGCACGCTGGAAGAGGTACTATTATACTCACATACGCACTTTGCATATTAGTCATCATCATCATCGTCATCATTATCCACATCCTTCAAGTACTGCCCCTCCTGACGAATGTGTGCATTATTATTATTATTATTATTATTATTATTATAATACTGGTGCGTAGTTGTTACGGGCGATCAAGGTCACCAAGCAAGCAGCTGATGTATATCACAAAGTGCACGCAACATGCACAGCCGCAGCAGCAGCAGCAGAAACGGCAAAGGCAACCTCGGGGGAAGCGAAGGACACTACTGCTCCTACCGTCGAGGAGGCTGATAAGGAAGAAGCTCCCAGCGCCCTTGCAGAGAGAGCTTTGACTCATTACAACTACTGCATCAAAGGGCTTGAAACAGTGAAAAGATGGCAGGTTTAAAAACAACGAATGAACAACTAACTATGCTCTCTGTGGTAGCAGCGCAGCTAGCTGTTTCTATGAATTTGATACTGATGATGAGGAGGATGGTGTTTCACATACAATCAACGGAATAATCAACGAACGACCACAATCGTACATAAAAGATGATGAAAAGCGTATGTTATTAACTTGGTTGGTTGGCTACCCTACTGTCTACTATGCATTTTAGGCTGATAAAGAGGAGGAAGAGAACGCAGCGAGGAAGATTCGAGAAGAAACGGTAATAACTAAAACAAAGAAAGAGAGATAGAGAGAGGGAGAGAAAGAGAAAATGGAGGGGGGTCAGTGTCCAACTGTAGGAGGAGGGAGAGAAGGAGGCAGAAAATTATAGTTTAATAAATAACCTTAGAATGAAGATATATTATTGTTGATTCCCAATATACCAAAAGCACACACGCACACATACACACACACACACACAAACATTATACATATTTGTTTTATTTGCTGTACTTTTCTTCTCTTTATACATGATGATGAAGATGATGATGATGATGATGATGTTACCTTAGCCTACTCACCCACGTTGAGTGGAGAATGATAGGGCTGCTGATAAGCGACGTGACTGACTAATGGCATCACCATATAATCTTACAGATGAGGAAAGCGCAAGAACTAGAGCGGGCAGAAGAGGAGAGAAGGTGTTATTGTTGTTGTGTTACTGTGTGTATTGTGGCATGTGGTACAATGATGAGCTAATCGATTACTACTGTTGTGATCCTTTTTCTAACGCCTGGTTCGTCTTATTCAATTCACTACGATGATGATGCAGCAAAAAGGAGAAAGAAGACAGGGAGGCAGAGCGCAAGCGGCGTGAGGAGCAATACGAACTCGAAATGAAGCGTTTTGAGGAGGAGAAGCTAGCAGCAGTTGCGGGTGCCTCAGCCACAGCAGAAGAAAAAGAAGGGGGAGAAGGTGAGGGGGGAGAAACCGCTAATCCCAATAGCACTTCTGCTGCTGCTAATGCTTCAGTGGATGGTAGCACAGAGGTCCCGATGAAGAAAAATGAAAGCTTCAGCGCAACCAATGAAGGAGACGGTCAAGGTGGCTCTTCTTTACAAGCTGATCATGATAGAAACGAAGAGAAAGAAGAAGGAATGATGGAAATGGACAAAGAAGAATATGCTGCTGATGATGATGATGATGAGGGGAAAGAAGTTGTTGGAGAGACACAGATCTTTGGCGAAGAGGAGGAGGAGGAGGAGGAGGAGGAGGAGGAGTTAGGGGGAGAAATTGCGGCAACACAAAGAGGGCCAAAAGACTATGATGATGACGACGACCATATGGAGGATTCGTTAAACACGAATACTGCTGCCACCACCACTGCTACCACCAACATCGTTGGGACAAGCGACAACAGTGCCGATGATGATAAAAAGGGAGGCAAGGGGAATGATGATGCTGATGACGATGAGCAAGATGACGACGCACCGCTGAGCCTGGATGTTGATGATGAGGATGATGATGATGATGAGATAGAAGATGGAGGGCAGAAGCAAGGTGTGAAAAGAGCGGCCGAAGAAACTGTAGGTGATGGTAATATCAATGAAGCTGAGGGTAGTAAAGATGAGGCTCCTCCTTCTGTTGAGGGGAGTGAGAAACAAAAGCCACATGCAAGGAAGCGAAGACGGGTAATAGTTGACGAAGAAGAAGACCAAGATTGATTATTGAATGGCGGCATTACATCTAGAGGTACTATGCAGGGTTTTCTTCGCAAATTATCAGGACTTAGGGGTGGATGGTACACTATGCATAGCAGCAGGCTGCGTACTACAGCCTTGCACCATGGAAGCATAGCAAGCTATTTGATATAACCATCATAGACACATTATTTCTAAACCTAGCAACTAGCATGTGCATTAATATTCCGGTCATGCACATATATATAGCGTGGCGCATTCTATTTATCTGTGATGGTCGATCTAGCGATACGAAGTGCGTGCTGCTGCATTCGCGCACATTTCTAGATCTAGTAAATGATAATGTCTAGCAGTAGAGCAGTAGTATACACACAAATGCAATGCTAGAATGACCTATATAGGTGAGACGGATGTAATGAAATGTTTAAATTTTTTCAATGGTCATCCTAATGTAGCTGTGCAATGCAGCGGCTACAGCGCTTAAATTGCATCCGTTTGTTTCCTTGGTCACATGCTAGCATGGCGCATGCATGTGAATGCATCATGTTTTGGTCTAGCATGTCGCGCTTTGCGCGCAGCTTCTCGACTTGTTTTTTCTGCGGTTGTGAGGCGCGTGGTTCATGTCTCATCATTGCGATCCATGATCGCCGTCAGTTGTTTGTTGAATCTGAGTCTCTGTGGTCCGCATTTCCTGCATTGCAGAATGTGGTCCATGTCTTGCAGTGTGTTACATGTGTCGCATGTTGCTTCCAATTTTGTGCGTTGTCCTCTGGACAGCAGAAATGTTCCAATGTTGCCAACACCACAAATGGCGCGCATCCATGATGTGGCAATGCTTGGTAGCTTCAATGTGATTCCTGTTGTCCGAGGGCCAGGCATGAAGTCAAGTTTTTTCAAATGCATGGCCTTGGTTCCCTCTTTGCTCCAGTTCATTTTGAAGTTGGATGCCGCGTTCCGCATGATCGGTTTGTTGTGTGCATTCAATTTCCTTTTCAGTGTCTTGTCATCAGCACGTGTTGTGGGGTGTTCCGCTCCAAGCAATTTGGTCGTGATCAAACTGAGTCGTCGGTACAAGGACACTCTGTTCCACGACCTAGTTGTGTTGTGCCATTTGTGTTCCAGCAAGGATTCAACGTGGCATCCGAAAGAGCTCCAATTGAGCACTTCTTCTTCCACCACGTGTCCGTTGCCATCAACATCCTCCACCCATGCATTGGTTCGCAACCATGTCTTAGCACATTGAACTTGTGTTCGATGACGCGGTGGCAACGTTGCCGCTAGTACATGGGGTGTGTCGTTGGAAATAGCACAATAGATCCTGGTAATCCCAGCACTCTTTTGAGTGTTTGTGATTCCATGGAATCTAGCTGCTTTATTTTGAGGTTTTTTTTGGACCTCCATGTGGGTGCGACATGTCTGCTTGTGGCTGTGAACCACGTGTTGTAAAACTTCAATCTCACATTGAACGGCATGTGAGATCGTGTGGAGCACAGCCTGCTAGCCTGAGTAAGAATCTCCTCCTTTTCCATGCAATTGCTTTTCGAAAGTTAATCTTTCGTCAAACCATAAGCCCAAACATTTGCCACATTCTTTTCTTTTTATTTTTCCTTGTAGGTTGAGTGTTATATTCCACAAGGCTTGTTTTTTGTGTGCATCCTTCCTCCTGCATAGGTACATATATGTCTAGATACCGTCGCGCGATCATCATCACAACTAGACTTGTTAGCTAGCTAGCTCTAGAGCTAAATGCAACCAACTAGCATAGTTACTACCAATATAATCAATCCCATTGCGTACGGAATGCTTAATGGATATGGGCGTTCATTGCAATCTGGCTAGCTATAGCGATGCAACATCATTGTGGTCATATGGTAGCGTATATATTCAATATAAGGTCCTCTATATCTGCTAGTCTGGTTAGCTATACTATATACCGCAGCTTTGCACAGCTACATTAGAATAACCATTGAAAATATTTAGTACATTCCTCACATCCGTCTTCGAGACAGATGTATTTCCTCGTAAACGTGAGATTATGCATTACGTCAGACATACGGCGTTGTATGATTTTAAAAATTCTGTTTCAACTTAGTGTACAACATGTGGTTAAATCAATGACTCAATCCCTTTATCATCATAAATTATCCTTGGCAATTGTCGGTGGTGGAGCGGGCAACTATTGCTCGCTTGACCTGGATGCAATAGGCTACGTTTCCTCATACCCAGCATACTTCTAAACGTCTTCAGACAAATTAATTATTCTAGACGTCCTCAGACAAATTTTTTTCCTTTTTTTTCTTTTTCTTCTTCTTTTTCGCTGGAGAAATAGTGTCCAAGTTAGTATAAACAATGAGAAAATATGGTAAATTCTATATTTTCATTACTTGATTTTCCCTTTTCATCCCTTTTGCGTTTCTTTTTCTTTTTGCTATCAGGGGTCTTGATAGGTGGCGAGGTTTTCTTTGGAAAATTAGGATATTACAGTCTGAGAGGCAACGTATAGTGTAAAGATACTAACCTCTTTTTCACTTTCCGCACTTTCTTTTTTATTCTGTTCCTTCTTTTCCTCTTTAAGTTCTTGTGCTCTCTTCACGTAAGGAGCTCTGTCTTCCTCTGTCATGCCTTTCCATTTTTTGCTAATAGCTTTGGAACGATCCTAATTTGTAGGAAGCTTCAAGATATAGTTCATGCATTCTTTTAACCAATTATTTTCTGACCGAGAAAGCTTCCCCCTTCCCAGAACTTTTAGCAAACGACTCTTTTAGAAAAACTTGATATGGATTTGGCGTGCGCTTTCCAGATGAAGAGGAACCCTTTTTTTTCGGTTTATCTTCTAAGATAATTAAAAAAACACGTCAGCAGCTGATATTTCCTTGTAAAAACTCAAGCAGAACCTAGCTTATCGGCACAGATTGTAAAGAACTCGCCAACTCGCCTTGCAATAACCGCAGCCTATTGGCAACATACATATTAGCTTGGACAAAGATGAATAGGACATGGCCAGAGATCTAGGGAACAAGATTTTCACCTGCTTAGCATTGAGGGGCTCTTCTTTCGACAGTGCCTCTCCCATCACGTTGATTTGCAGGGTAGTACGCTGTGTTATCAACGGTCGAATCTGAGATCCTGGGAGATGCTGCCGTACCTCGAGAGATTCTTGGAGATTGTGCAATTGTGGACAATGAAGTCGAAAGCAAAGGAGAGATATGAAATGCGACAAGAAAATAAAAACTGTTGTTTGCTAGGAGTATAATTGTTGTTTGAATCGCATTTCCACGCCACCTGCCTTGATTCACTCAGCGATCAGATTGAGTGCTTCCTCCCCACAGTACGATTCTGTATCAAATTTGGAGTAGTACGATATAGAACTGCTGAAACTTTTGTCGAGGCAGCGGACAGGGAGCGTGCATGATGGTATGGCGCTTGGTACGAACGGCTTCTCAGCGATATTTTGGTCGTCGCCAAACATCGCTGTTTTCCAGCTTCTCTCCTCCAGCGTCTTCAGCTCGCATTGTTTCCCACCACCACCACCAAGGTAGGAAAAACTTTGCAGGGATGATATTCGGGGGAGCAAGACTAAAGTTCTCCACAACGCCAGGTGAAGCTATTTCTTGCATGTTGGAAAACTAGGACATGACCAGAACCGGCATACGATGATCGATCATCTACTACTTTTCATATTCATCAGATTTGTCTACTGGTTCGCTCGACGTTGACAAATGTCAAGGAATTCGAGGAATAAAGGATCTACTCGTCAAGCGTCGGGTCATTTTCATACGCAAGGTGTCGATCTCTGCTCACGTTGATTAAGAACACGTTGATAAGCACACGCTGCATGCATGCATGCACGAGTGAATGGGTGACGAGTTACGATCTAATGATTGATCATTAGGCACTAGAAGAATATAATGAGAATGTATCTCCAAGGATATCCTTTCAAGACTTCCTGGATATCTGCCGGGAATATGGCCTCGACGAATCGGTCTTTGCTTTGATGTTGTTTGTTACATAGTGAAACATGAGCTAGAAGGTGTTTATTATGTATTTTGCCTGTTTTTTTTTCTCAAGATGATATTTGGATATATTTTAGGAGGGCCACAGGGTAGCAGGAATGCTCGAGAGCTCCCTCATTCTTGTAATACTAATGAAAAACCACCCCATTTTAAATTCTCTATTGCCATTGATACAACCAGCAACTGCAACTTTATTTTATAATCTCGTCTCTTTCTCTAATGCATCATGCTGCAGATTCGTTCTAGCACAATGAACGGTGGCGAGGACAAGGTAAATAAATAATATCAAGTAATTAAATTTGTCGCCCTGCTTGACTCGTCATGATTCACTATGTATTCTATTGCATGGTATTATACTATGGTCGTAGATGCTATATCTCCGCCCAATGAATGTCATTGACGAGCTTCTGAGGGAAGTAGATCCAGATTTAAAACTTCTCGAAAATGAAAGGAAAGTTCTGCATCAACGGGAAGGTACTTCTATATAATAAAGGCGATGGGGGGTGGGGGAAGAAAGGAGAGGATAGTGTAGTAGGTGTATAGTGAACGAGAAGAGTAACAGCACCAGGAGGAGAAAGAAAGGGCTTCTACGACTACTTGCAGCGGGTAGATGAAATATCACACTTAATATTTCACCCGACAGGTGAATATGCAGAGATGGAGCGTGAGTACTCGAGCATTGCCCGAAGAGCGAAAAGGTTCTTTCATTTCTTCCCATCTCAATACTAATGACGAATGCTACAATGGATTGTTCGGATATCGATTCACTGTTTCTAGATTTGCTTATTGATTCATCTTGGTTATGGGTGTTGTTTAAGGTACGCGCAAATGCACGTGATGGGCATTATCAGCGTGTTGTCTGCGAAGTACTCGTTCTTCGCGTATCTGGTTTACAGCGACGGTGACTTTGCTTTGGGATGGTAATAGTAGTAATAATAATAATAACGACATATTTTCGATGATTAGAGTAGGAAGGTACCAGTAGTCGATAGTGCTAATGGTGGCAGCGCCTCTCACAGAGGCCGCACATATAGGCACACACACACACACACACACACACACACACATCTCTATATTCGATGGCTAATGTTATCATTATCAATCAGGGACATTATGGAGCCTGTCACGTATCTATACGGGATCTTCTTCGGTAACCTCGCAATCGTTTACATCGCATTTTTTGGAATTGAATTCGAGGTTCCTGGGTACATATCAAGAGTAACGGAGGTACAATAATAATAGGCCAAGCAGTGTAGTATTAGATGTGTGCATTTGATGATTTTTATAAGATCGACGACAACAGTGTTAATCGCGCTGATGCTGCAAGTTAAGAGAATGGCAGCGTAATGCTATTCATTCCCGTAACATAATGCTACTGTATCTTAGCGCCGAATCAAGCATATTTGTGAGGAAGAGGGCTTTGATCTCGAGCATTTCTCAAAGCTGAAAAAGGATATTTCGGAGCTTACACTGCAAGTGCGGCCACCAGAATCACTTGTTCTACGGCCTCCAATTGACTTGTCAGGGATATCCGACGACATCCGCAAACAATCGTGATGATGATGATGATGATGATGATAATACACACAAAGGTGCTAAAGCTTCGCTTCTTGAACGAACGACCTCTGCGCTGCTAGAAGCTAGCACGTGAGCGCATATAAGACGGATGTAATGAATCAATAAAATTTTCCGGTTGCTTGTCATATCTTGCGAAAGACATGTGTGTGCGTACATACACACTTAATTGTGGACAACAGCGCATGCATGCATTCGATAAACTTGCGACAAGTGATGCCAATGCTAACATTTTATAAAGCAAGTTAAACTAGTAAAGGCTGCACGGATTCGAATCATGCTAACACGGCATGCATATTTTATTTTTCAAAGCGATATTATTTGTACATGGCGCGACACACGCTAGCACGTACGGCCCAGTGCAACTCGTCTCAACATTTGGATTAGTTTCTAGCATGACGCATACCATGTGCGTATGTAGCAGTTGACGCACAAACTTCCCGCGTTAAATCGAAAAATACATATGAAACAGTATTCTGCTTCAGAATTTCATTGAAACTGTTTTTCGAAAGCCCCTGCTACCTGTAGTCGTCGCCAAATATCCAGGTTCTTTTGGGTGTAATGAACATGAAATACCAACAGTATTATCTCCGTTCAAAACAGCAATAGCTCTTCATCTTCGCTTGGAATTTTGATGAAGCTTGTACAGCATATCCCTGAGTTCCCGCAGTGGCGTCTTCAGTGGACAGATTCTATTTATTAATCCAGCAGCAAAAACAGTATGATCTACACACGAACTTTAATGCATATTTAGCCACATTACTAGAAACACAAAGACAAATGTTATGATCCCCGCATACGATGATTTTTGATATATCATACTACAACGCATCAGTGGTAGTAGTAGTAGTAGTAGTAGCAGTAGCATTAGCAGTACACAATAAGTGTTCAATCCATACAAAACCGGTTGCTGCTGCATACTCTTCTTCATCGATCGATCGATCTGTGGGGGAGGGAGAATTCGCATACCCATTTGTTGCCATGTGAAACTCCACGCTCTTGTTAGGCTTGGGCTTGTCACGAATAAAATAAATGCTCAAAGCTCTTGATTCCGGGCCATCGTCGGCGGCGAAAAACTGCTGGTCGTCAATGAATTGGAAGAGGTGCTCTGGCGGAGAGAACTTTAGGGCAATCAGCTCACCCCCACCTCTAATGCTGAGCAACACAACACATGCGTATGAGAAGTGTGTGGAAATGGACGCGAGGTAAACATATCGAGAATGCAAAATACCATTGAGAAGGACGGAAAAGCAGGATTAGGGTGATGATATCTGATGGTGATGGTTATGATGATAATCAATACCTATCGATAAATAAACGCAGGAGCTCTTTCCTTTCCTTGAAGGTTCTTCTCCAAATCTTATGATGTAAAAAGCATAACCCCACATATTCCCACACAGACACACACACGCACAAACACACACACACACACACACACAAACATTCATGACGTACGCTAATACATTGTTGTAGGTGAGCAAATATTTATAATAGTGTAGATTCATACCAGTAATGCGTGTTAGTGTATACCTATGTGTGTGTGTATGTGTGTGTGTGTGTGTGTGTGTGTCGATGGTGGATGGCTTCAATACTGCTCTTATTCCCCTCCTTCATCCACGCGTGTGTTTTCTTCTAGTGAATGGTAAATACTTGCAGATTGTTATTGTTACTACTACATTATTACGTTATTACATTAAAATCACCGCCTAAACACAAGGCGTCGATGGCATAGATATACTGCCCACATACGACAACTTCTAGCACTGTATCCGGGGGTATGCCTTGATGCCTCCCCAACTTACAACGTTGTGATTAAAAATGATAACAAGCAGCATTGGGAACTCACATCAGACAAATAAATAATCCCCAATTCGTTGTAACAACGCAAATGGAGTGGGTGAGCGACTGCCATATTCTACTACTACTACGACTATTACTACTATTTATCCTATCCTCGTGTCAGCAGCAGCAGATTAGCAAGCGAACAATGATTACTACCCGGACAGCAAGCCGTTGAAACCTTCTGGTTGTGCCATTAGTAGTTGCAGCAGCAGCAGCAGCAGTAGTAGTAGTGGTAGTAGTAGTAAGTAGAAGTAAAAGCAGGTTTTATATTGTGATAGCAGTTGTCGGAGCATTGAGGGGAGATAGGAAGGAGGGGGGCAACAAACAGCATCAGCAAAAGAAAGAGATGAAGGTGGAGGAGGGGGAGGAGGGGGGTGAGGAGGAAATGCAAACAATCATATATCATTAGTCGTGGAAGGAGAAACATTTCCTTTCAAAGCGACAACTACTCATCTAATAAATAGGCTTGTTTGCTTCTCTATCCTCCTCCTCCTTCACCTCCTCCTCCTCCTCCTCCTCCTGCTGCTGCTGCTACTACTACTACAACCGTTGTCTTCTTCCTCCTCCTCCTCCTCTATTTGCGTCGAGATTTTCCATCACTATTCCACTTGGAGTAGCTAATTGACAACGGCCACGTTGAAATCAGTGATGAAGCAGCAGGAGAGAAAGAGAGAAAGAGAGAGAGAAAGAGAGAGAGAAAGAGAGAGAGAGAGAGAGACGCGGGAAGGCGAGGGGGCACATATTATTAGTATTAGGCTGAAAATAGCGCCACATATGTGCGAAAAATATGAATGACTGAATGGTATTAAGGCTGCTGCTGATGTGCTGGTGCTATTGCTGGTGCCTGTTCTGGCTCATGCCCTTGTTCTACCTAAAAGATACGTTCGTTGTCCTCCGGATGGAAGACGATAGCAAAACCATTCCCTGGGATTGTGCATGAACGTCTTTGCCTTACGAAGCGTTTCAGCGAACGATGATGATGATGATGATGATGAGCTATTGCCTCTGCTGCCTCCTTGAGTACCGAACGGTACCTGTTTGGTCAAAGAATATCATGAATGGGTTGATGTGATCAAGCTATATTATATATATATATATATATATATATATAATGTAAGGGAGCAACAACAGAACCTGTAGTCGCCAGTCCAGACATTCTGTTTCCATAGTTTGACGGATTTTATGAGCATTCTCATCCTATGTATGCAAATAAATAAATAAATAAATAAACATATGTAGAGGGAGAGAATTGATCATTGTCATCATCATTCAGACACAAGACGAATCATAAACATGGCACCCCGTGGTGAGAATATGCTGGTCCTTCTTCGCATTATTATTACCCTTCTCCACGGATCACGCACAGGCGCGTTGTGATGATAGCCTCTGTTGTTTGCTGCATAAAATAGCTTCATTCCATCGTTCTTGTCCAAATTGACGAAGCTGTTGTTGTTTGAGTTGTAGTAGTAGTAGTAGCAGCAGCAGCAGCAGCAGCAGCAGCAGCAGCAGCAAAAATATTAGCAGTTGTATTATCATCATTATCATTATTAATAGTGATAATAGTATATTGTTATGCAACACTTACAACTACTGCGACAACGACTACTACTTATCCTTCTTTCATCATCATCCTCTTCTTCTTCGTGTTATCATCATCATCATCATCATCATCATCATCATAGTCATGTAATCGTTACGGGGGGTGTGCGTTGTTGCTGCTGTTTCCGTTCAAAATGACGATCTTGTGGGGAGGGGGAGGAGGAGGAAAGACCCCAAAATGTAACGCATTCTTGCCGTATTTTTTCCTAAAATGCAAATGTATTACATGAAAATATATGTATATCATATTAGAGAGGAAGTGAGGGTTAGATGTGAGGTCTCTCCCTCTCTCATCAACCTTTCTATTAAGCTGCAGCATAGTGATCATTATCTTCTTTTTCTTCTCGTCGCCGTAGATCATCTTCCTCTACTTCTACTACTACTACTACTACTACTACTACTACTACGCACCTGATTATCGGATGGCAAAGTGCGGTCTAGGATGAATCTAAGCATCACAATAAGAAGAAGAAGAAGAAGAAGAAAGAGAAGAAAAAGAGGAAGAAAGAACTTAGTTGTTGAGTAGCTCGACTTCAAGATAATACCCCTTTTCCGTGACCCTTTAGTAGAAGTAGGTGTAGTAGTAGTAGTAGTAGTAGTAGTAGTAGTAGCAGCACTAGCAGTAACAGTAGTATTAGTTTCGATAGCTAGTAGCCAAGACAGACCTCATGAGCTTGTTTAAGGACATGATCTGCCGCTTCGCATTGCTGTTATTCCAGGCTCTCACGTACTCTAAAAAGTCTTTATCCATCTCCGATTTAGGCACCTGCAGTGTTTATTTATTTATCGACTTAATATCATCATCATCATCATCATCATCATAACTGGTTGTTGTGCTATGAGGAGGGAGAGCAAGTTATTGTCTGAGTTTCATTGCTCTTGCTAATGAGAGGTTATATTCTCGAATCATCACCATGGTCTACCCCTACCACTACTACTACTACCACTGCTACTACTGCTGCTATATATGATGCACCCATTGGCTGAGACAGTAGCACAGAACAGCGGTTGAATGAAAAACAAAAAGAATAGTATTTCGCTCATGGCCACATCTTACATCACACAGCGAATAATAGTGATATACCAGTCTTGTGACTCTTTTCTTCTCGTTTTTCCTTCTGAAGTCGCTCATCGTGTCGTTGACGGCGAGGAGGTAATCAATGACAGCGCTTGGTCTTTCTTCCTTTAGACCTGTAAAAAGAGCATATCGCTCCGAGTTGGCAGGGCGGCTTTGGTTCGGCTTGAGAAGGGCGAATTTGCGGAAGCACCTGATGAAAAACAGCAATAATGGAATAATAGCACATGGAAAAATAACAATAGTGGAATAGCACATGTTTGTTGTTACGGGTGTATGTTTTCTGTGCTGCAACGACGTGTGTGCGTATGGCAGCCAGTTGTTGTTGAGAAGTGACGGCGTATATTATATATATATATATATATATATATATATATATCAATTATTATATTTATATATATATAGAATCGATTTAGCTGGAATTACACAAGGGCATCCATCATCATGACAAGAGTACCGCCTTCTCTTCCGCCTCCTCCCCCCCTTGCCCCTCTCCCTTTCTCTCTTTATTTCTATCGATTTCGTCCCTATCATCATCATCATCATCATCATCATCATCATGATTTGATAGCAACCTTTTCAGTATGTACATGCAATGGACCGTGAACGGCAAGAACGTATCAAATAACTTGCACACAAACGTGCCCCCTGGAAGAAGAAGAAGAAGAAGAAGAAGAAGAAGAAGAAGAAGAAGAAGCACATAGCCGCTTTGAACGATAACGATGGTGTTGCTAGTGCTATTGTTGTTGATTCATCGAGAGAAATAATGATGGTGATGATGATGATAATGGTGGGATATATCTGCTATGGAGAAACAATTGACCTTTACGTAATGTCATTAGAGCTGTTGTGAATTGACAGAGAACCTGGGTGCATAGTATACACTGATATTACAAATATAATCACAAATACTCCATATACTTCCATCGTCCCTCCCCTCCTCCTCCTCCTCCTCCTACTCTACTATTTGGTTGTTGTTAGACCGATACACACCACCCACCCACCCACCCACCCACCAGCTGCTGTGAAAGCAATTCTTGCTGATTCTCTCGTCCTCCCCGGACAGAAAATCCCCCGTCAGCAAGTACCATGTGCACCCCTCCATTTTCAGTCCCATTGAATCCCTAGAAGATGCTTGTTGATGACCCAGAAGTATTCCATCCATCCCCCCCCCCCCTCCCCCCTCCCCCCCCTTTCTCAATCAACGGCTGGCTAGTGATGATTCATACCCACGTGTAGACGGTATGTGAGTGGTAGCAGTTACCTTCCGCTGAAAGTCCCTCATATTAGCTGTTTTTGTTATATCTCCGGTATCATCCACCTGATGCGACGATGATGTGGTAACAATAAAGGATGGGCGGTGTGTACGTCATCTTCTCTTCGCTCATCGGTATGTGTCATACCATACCCCAGCAGCGACGTAGTAGTAGCAGAGGCAACGAATGCAATGAAACAAGGAAATCGCCAATGCATTCAAGCAAAACTGCTGGCACACTGCAATTGCTACTAGTAGTAAGTACCCCGTAGAATGCCCTGAAAGCTTGTGGGATAGAGCTCGGATTGAATTTGTATCTAATCATCGGCAATCAATAATCAATACATATAAATAGTGTTGGGGACAGGCAGAGGGGCAGGCAAAGTGATATTGCAAGAGGGGGGAGGGACGTAGAGCTAGGGAGAGGTGATAGCTTATCATCAAGGTCCACATGATATATGGCACTGGTAATGGGAGAATATGCGTTAGGAATCGATATTCTGAGTTGGCATTGCTTTTTGTATTGTTGTTGTTGTTGTTGTTGTTGTTGTTGCATTCTTCTTCTTACAATTTGAAATCGTTGCTCCCTCTCAGGGTAAAGCCAAAGCCCTTAGCCTGAAGCAGGACGAGGAGGAGGAGGAGGAGGAGGACCATGCGGAAGTGATTTGATTGGTTTTACGTTGTCGCAAATTTACAGCCGCAGGTTGTTTGCATACATACGTCATTGTGGTCGTGAAATGATGAAACGAGAGCAAGCCACTATTACTACTACCAGTAGTAGTATTACCCTCCATTTGAGGACGCTTAGCATGAATTCGCTGAATCCACCAGGTCCTGCACAAATGTCGGCAAAATACACTGGCCGCCTTTCCCCTCCTGGTCGCTTCATTCGTTCACGTGCTTCCAAATTCTTAGTTAAAAATATCATCACTATCATTGTCATCATCATGCTCACTGTCACCATCGTTATCCTCTTTGGCATCATCTTTATCACAAAAAGTCAAACGATGCTACTTGAATGGGAAAAGTATACCTGAGGTTGCAAGGTGAAGAGGCGCTTGGTCATCGCGTCCATCTCAGCCATTTTCAAGGCAGCCCGGTTTTGGAAACCTGCGACCATTGGATATGATGATTATGATGATAATTATGATGATGACAATGGCGACGACGATGATAATGGCAATGGTGGTGATGAATGACAAAAAATTCTAGTGAGACAAATGACCTTGAGTTACGCTACGAGCATGTGATCATATATAAAGTAAGTAAGTAAGGGTGTGTGTGTGTGTGTGTGTGTGTGAAAGAGAGAGAGAGAGAGAGAGAGAGAGAGAGAGAGAGAGAGAGAGAGAGAGCGGGTGAGAGTGGGTGGGTGAGGGAAACAAGGAATGAGCAACGAAAATTGTGATGGCCATTATTGCAGCATTATTTTCTTTTTCGTTTTGTTTTTCTTCTTCTACTCTTTGTCTAACCTTCCTTCTTTATCAGCTCAAAAGGGTTGGATCGTGTTCTTCCATGGACGAAAAATGGGCGATGGAGGAGGAGAAAGCCAAATGGAAATAATTATGATGAGGGAAATAGAGCTGATAGGATGATCTTCTCATCGATTAATATGCGCACAGCAGCAGGAGGAGGTAAGGCACTAAGGTACTACACTACTCAGCATACATAAACTCCTCACCTAGCGTTTCGGAATGTCCTATCGTCGATGTCATCAAAGCGTGACTTTGCTGTGAAGATTTTTCTCTGCAGGGCGATGGAGCCATACTCGCCTAGAATGCAGTGCAACACAACAAACGACGATACACTCGTAAGCGAAGTAGGAAAGAGGCTTGATTCCCGAAATTCCATGCTTAATATTTGGTTCGCAATCGAGGATCGATGATGATTGCTCGAGTCCAGATAACGACCATCATCATCATCATCGTCATCATCATAATCATCACCGTCAAAACTATCTGTCATGTATTATCTCATCATCCTCACCGCACATAACACGCATTCGCTCTTGGTGCAAATCGCTCTTTTCGTGCTCCGCCAGTTTTGCCTTCAACGACGACATTCTAAGAAAAGAGGCAGCAGGGAGGCGTACACATATAATAAAATGAAAATAGCAAGAATAGAGTTGGTAGTACTTTTTCAGTTTACGAATGAGACGAATATGTCAGCAAAATATCCTCTCGATATATATTATACCATGAAGGTTCTTCACTAACAAATTGGAATGATGTGCTGCGTATCATAGTTATTCAGTTTTGCACTGTGTGTGGCTGCTATGACTACTGCTATGACTACGATGCTGCTGATTGTGTGCAAGATGATTCATTGGCGCTCCACTCAGCTACGTGCAGTAGCGTATGCTTATTCAGACCTATCATCATCGTTGCCACTATTACTCTGCAGTGACGGCGACGCTGATTCTAGGAGAAGAACATCGCACAAACGGCAGTAATAGCCTGGAGGAGGGGGCACCTGCATGACAAATATATCGGTCACTACAAAGAACGATTCATTTTCCATACGAAATAGTGATATTTAATTATTCATGGGGGGGGGGGGGGCATGGGTATCATGAGAACAGCTGATAATGAAAATGCTTCAGAGCTTAGCAAACGAACGAGCGTAAGGGCAGCTCATTCGACCTTGTCAACGTTTCTCGACGAGGAATGCAAATGCTGTTTTTGAGCTTCTTGCTTCCTGAACTCGGTGACTTCAGAAGACTCAAACATTATATCACTACCCTGCAGGTAGAAGAAGAGATAACAGGAGTAGTTTTTAAACGATTTGTGATGTGAATGGTAACAGCCACGAAGAAGGTAAGTATGAAGGTCGCTCTACATACAATGGATTGTGTATCTTGAGTATTATTTGGCATCTGAAGAAAATGCTGATGTGTAAAACAGCGGTTTCTACTATTACTACTACTAGTAGTTACTCAAATGGACACTTCATTGTTATACGACATGAGTACAAGTATCATTAGCTGCAGCAGCAGCAGTAGCACGGGGAGGAGAGTTATTATTAGTACCGTAACCATCCATTCTCGAGGAATTCTTTGAGGAACTAACAATTACCAATAGTCGAAATATTAAGAATACTGGCAGCATGATGTGATTTATCATCCTCCTCGTTATCATGATCATCACCATTTACCTGGTCCAGTATCCTCCGGAGCCCACTTGACCTCAAGCTGAACATTAACTTCCACAACGCCCTTATTATTATTATTATTATTATTATTATTATTATTATCATTTTCATTATCATCATCATCGCCATCATCCACATTCATCACCATCACCAACTCACCTGTGCAAGAGTTGATGATTGCTATCAAGTCAATAATCTCTCCTTTCTACACTCCAATTGCGTGTGCCAGTCATTGCAATGTCGGACAAATGAAATAGATCTCAACTACTACCTCTAAGTCGGCATCCTGTGAGTCATCGAGCTCTTCTTTCATCTCCTGTTATTTAGTCGGTATCGTATGCGGCAAAAGATGTAAAACTTAAAGCAATGGGATAGGGCTTTTCCATCAAAGGACATGAATTCACAACACACCCTCCTCTGCCCAAGATATAATTTCAATCATCACCTCTCGAGCAGCTGCGAAGCCAAGGCCTTGTCGCGAGACTTGGGTGCTCTCTAAAACCGGGTTCAGCCTTCCCTGACCTGCACGCCCAAGCCCCATACCGCTTTTATACCTGGGCGCAACAAATGTGTAAGAGAGTGCGTGTGTGTGTTCCTTTTTGGAAAATTATGTTTTTCGGAACAATGTCTCTCCGAACGAAGAGGAAAATCAAAATTCTGATATAGTATGCACACGCATCATACACACACACACACACACACACACACACACACACTACTACCCCATTTTCGCCATCATTCTCTCAGCCTTTGACTTTCCCCCGTCCCCCTTATCATGTGACGACATGCATTATCGGTATTTGAAGCAGCAGCAGCAGACTGGGAATCGAGAGAAGGTGGAGTGGGAGGAGCGTCTCCGTAGTCAGCTTCTGGGTAATATCCACCACCATCCCCACCATCACCATCATTGTTGCCATAATCTGGACCTCCCGCATCATCATTGTAGTCACCACCTTTCGTTACAGCTTGGCATCAGAAATGAAAGAGACTACCAGCATTCTATATATCAAGACTCACTATCATTTGGGTTATAGCCGTAATCGCCGCTTTTATCGTCGTCATTGCTGTTATAATCGCCCCCGTACTCTGGTTCATACGATTCTCCATAGTCAACTTCCTCAGCCTTTTTGCTGTCCGAGCTGCTGTAAGATCGTATAATTGTCAACTCACAAGCATGTTATTATATCACATCGAGAAACCTTGGTTCGTCCTTCCGAACTTTCTTCCTTCGGCTAGATTGAGCTTGCGCACTACTTTCGTCGCCATTGCTCCATTGCCTCTTCGTTCCTTTCTTGTTTATGGTTACCGGAGGGGCCGTTTCCTCACTCTTTGGATTGTAGCCATACTCATCACTGTTTTGATCAGCATTTTTGTGATATCCACTCCCATGCTCAGGGTTGGAGTCTCCGTTGTCATTATGAGTGCTGGAATCCTCCTCGGTCATCTTGCTTTCCGAGCTGCAACGTGGAGATATCATTCACGAACATATTTTTCATAACCTATCAACAAACCTTCGTTTGCTTTCCCTAACTTTCTCTCTTTGACTAGTTTGAGCGCTACTTTTGTCGTCATTGCCCCCCTGCATTCCTCCCGTGGCTGCTGGAGGAGCTTTCGTCCTGATCGCCGCTTGCTCCTTCTAGGATTAAATATTTCCTGACCTGAAACATGCTAAGAACTTTAGCATGTTCCCATTCTTTCCTTTTTTGGACTTTTCTACCCCGAAAACATCTGTATCCCTATGCACCAACAGCGGGTCAGACTTAGAGTTGTTGTCGTTATAGCGAACCTAGTTTCCGCTCGACGGCCCAAGACTACAGCGAACAACTATGCCAATCACTGCATTCTTTTCCCGTTTTTGGGACCTGAATTTCTTGTACGTCCTCCAAATACAGATGTCGTACTGGTCAAATCGGAGCACTAGGCCTGTTAAAACAAGTGCTGTTCACATGTTGCACTTTTTCAAATATTGGGATTAGAAATTTTTAATCGAAGAATATTTAAAAATAATATAAAAAGAATAAAGAATGTGAATATTCATTGACGCTTGGACAATTTCACAATTAATATTTGTGGAGTATCGAAAAATATAATCTGAAAAATATACGAAGTCCTAGGAAGTCTCATTGGAACTAACCCCTACATTTTAGACTATTTTAGACCCCCCCTCGACGTCGACATTTTCATCGGCGAGAAGAAGGGGGTTTTAAGAGTTAATGCTTGCTTTACGCTCTTGAGGAATGCTTTCGAGAAGTAAAATAAAGGATGATCATTATTGACGACTTCAACATCATTCATTAACAGGGATAAAATCGTCTAAGTTCATGCACCAATCGGAAGGCTCTATAGGTAATTCCATACTCATATGACTATGATCTAAATATTAGGTAGTTTTACCGAGGAATTTTGTTAAGCTTCTTTCCGAACGAAGAGGATAAAGTATATTTATTTATAAATATAAAATATTGAAATGAAGTTGCACCGAAAACATCCTAAAGATCAGCATCGAAACTGCCTTTCTTTGCACAAACCAAAACCTCTAGTGGGGGTGTGCTCTTGGCCAAGAGAAAGGATGTCCCGGTATGGCTGCCAAGCGAGCACGTTGTAGGTGAGGCTAGCTACAAGCTCTTGTGTAAGAAGCATGCATAATGCACGCAAAAATCTTGTTCGCCGTCACCTTTTGCTCGCACTCTCGATGGTTTCACTATTGCAAAAACAACGATGATGAAAATAGGTGTTAGTTTGTGCACCAGCTGCCCTTTTCTCCCGGCTACAAACTAGCCCTTGAAGGTAATCGTCACACTTTCTACAGCCTCCGTGCGATACATTTTTCATTCTTGGTATCACTCTTAACTGCAACAGGGAACGACCATCAGGCAAAATGGGCTATTATTCAACGGATATTCGCAGTACAATTATTCTGTATCGGCCCCTTCTTCGGGACAGAAGCAACAGTCTACTTGATGGGTATTGCGACGAAGTAGGTCTCCAAACTCCGATAGCAGAGGATGCTCCTACCGGGAAATGTAGAACAGACAACCCCCGTTTTATATTTGGCTGCTCTGTTGTTATCTTGGTGGTAATAACTACATCTCCATCTCTTTTGACACCGACATTTAGATTTCCATATTGTCATGATCATTTGAGTATTCAACCTATTTTTCCGTTTCTTTATTCCTTCTCCTTCTTCTTCCAGGCTATGTTGGGATTGTCTTCGATAATGATAAGCAACAACATTCTGACGGGGAGCCATCTTCGTCAACTTCCTACCCCTCTCACACAAGGAGACGCTCTGTCAAAATCCATGCTGGGCGCTCCATTCTTTTTGCGCGAAGTTCTATCGTCAAAAGCATTTAGCAACGATTCATCGTTATCATCATCGCCGACATCATCATCATCCCAGACGCAACGGCAGCAGAAGCAGCAGCACTTTGGTGCGAATGGGGGTAGCCAGTCAAAACAGCATCGTGATTTGCTATCAGATCTGTGGGTGTTGATCAACAATAGAGTCCTCATAGTGGGGTTGACGACATGCTTACTCACCCAAGTAAGTGAGTCGAAGCAGCAGCTATTGTCTTTGTACCGTAGTACTCACATAGCACGGTTTATGTAGTAACATGGACGGCGTTTGCTGCGACACTTCTCAATGATATTAGGCTATTAACATAAAATTTACCTGCTGAGTAGGTGGTAAAGGCACCCATGCATTCTTTGCTGTCTTGGATTTATTTGAGACGTGTTTCTTGGGAGTGCTGGAGAGTAGGAGAGGTAAAGAAGGCGGCAATTTATATTAACACCCCTTCACCAGAATGTCATCAAGTGTAATAACCCACTTAATCTAATTATCTTCAAGGCGGGAGGCATGCCAAGCTCTCACACATCATGCTGTAGCGCTGTGGTATGTTTTAAGTAGTAGATTAGGGCAGTAGTGCTAGTTCTTATAGAATCAGTGATAGTTTATCATCATACCCCTCCTATTCCTCCTCCTCTTGAAGACAACGTACACACCATCCAGGTGATGACAATAGGGCTACATCACGGATTCGACAGCTATCTTTTCGGTCTAGCCGCCATTATTACCCTTGTAATCGGTAGTACCACCACCCTCCTTGTTTGTGCTCAATGGATATACCGTATTTAGCCGATATTTGCCTTGTTGGGGTGGTTTTACACCTAAACACGAGCGAATTATGCGTGTAGTTACGTTTTGTTTTCACGTCATGAAAAGCACACGACGCAATGGGAGTACGGTGGGCGGCGTCACGACATGCAAGATTTATCAATGCGGTAGTATTTGGAGTGTAGTAGCAGAGGTGTTGTGAGTGGGGGGGGGGGATGGGGACTGCTATAATGAGAGATTGTTGTTGGAAGCTACGACTCCAGTAGCATGCAGCAGGGAATAGTCGTAATGACGGCGATCGTAAAAGTCATGACTTCTTACCACGAAAAATTGTCGATGATTTTTTGTCTCCGCACTATGAACATACACTCACACACACACACACACACACACACACACACACAAACAACACGCACAGGTGGTGAGGATGGAGAATGCCGGCCTACGACGGGCAACAAGCACGAATACAATGAGAGTAATGCATCCTTACTTGCTTCGATGAAAGGGGAATGGGGAGTGAAGGGGGGAGGAGGGGGTGGTGGCATCGACTTTTACGCTTCGCTTCCCCCTCCCATTGTTGTTCATTATGTTCATGTTTAGATGTTCGAAAATTTGCGGCAGTCCCCTCTGAAAGAAAAACTTGGTAATGAGAATTTGATTTATAATATAAGGAAGAAGGGGGTGGGATGGGTGGTATTTAATGCCCTAAGAAGATCTTCAAATTATAGCCAATAACGAAGATTCGAGCTCTTTAATCTTTATTTGCCATCATCGTATTGTTGAACAAAGCAGAGGTGTTGTTGGCAGGACTAAACACCATACAGAATGATATTACCAATTGTTTATTGATTTATTTATCTGTCTGATGGTCGTTTACGAATCAATGCCTTCCATCATACGTATTATTCATCAGGGCACCGATCACAAGAAGTTGTCGCCGGTTTTTTCTTCGGGCTTGCATGTGCAGCTCTAGGTTATCATCATCATCATCATCATCATCATCATCATCACTATCATCATCATCATCATCCTTATTACCATGCCGCCACATCCTATTTCAATTGTTCCACAGTCGTAGTAGTAGTCACATTCTAACAGATAAATGTGTTTCTTCTCCACTGCTGCTATTGCCGCTTCCTCCCCTGCTGTTACTTCATTCTAGTCGAGTGCTTAGATGAGAATTATCAAGATCTAACCATTCGAATGGTCTTGCTCGTGTGCTTATTACTGGTAGGAGGAAACCAACAACCTCAAATGTGTATTTCAGTTCTGATTCCTCCTCCCTCCCCCTCCCCCCGCTTGCTCCTCTCTGTGATATTTTCCACAGATTGTCTGCGGAAAGTACCTGTCATTGTGCTCTTGCTGCTCCCCTTCATCATCTTCTCGGGTGACTATTGGCGATGGCAGTAGCAGCAGCCAGTTGCTTGCGTGCAAAAGTAATAATTCCATCTCGGTGTTTTTTTCTTCCCTTTCTGCATGAATGAAGGGCATTGATCATAGCAGAAACCTTGATCACTCTCCGAAGCTTATTTACTAATGTTTTGTAATTTATGCGTACGTGCACAGAAGGGAGGAAATATATGAAGAAGGCAAGGAAGAACAATAACGGTACAACTATTGATGAAGAGCTGTAGTAGGAGAAGAAGAAACAATGGGGGCAGTAGAAGGGAGTTGTAGTGACAACAGTAGCGCTGTTATTTTGATAAAGCGATAAACCAACTCACACTGCCTTATATTGAATGTTTCCTTGATTCTGTGTAGGTCCATCCTCATCCTCATCCTCTTTGTGGCTGAGGCGGAATGATGAAAATGACAACAATTTTGGAGACAGTTACCAAGACTTTCGAGTTCTTCGGGGCGGCTACCCGTAATATATGTATTTGTCTTTGTCTAAGTGACGTACGGAACAATAGAGGAATAGTTCGAAGGAACTAGTGAGGGGATAGTTATATAGATATATATATTTTAAATAAATTAATCTTTTCAGGTAATCATATTCGCAGCCAATTTTAACCATTCTCACTTGTAAATTCTTATTGTTCGCATATTTTCCCTTGTGTCTTTGTTTCCAGTGCAAGCACGGATATTCCCATTATTGACCCAAAGGCACTAGCGGTAACTATGATCACGATAAATGATTCGCAATCGATGATAATGAACTTTCGTTTTATGAAGTACCATGATTTACCATTAAGATTTTCGCCACTACCGCTCAAGTTACAACCAAACAGGTTCACAAGCGGGGAGCTGGGGCTACCAGTTACAATGGAGAATTGAAGATGCCTTTGTGCGGCGATATTGCTGAAGGATAGCTTAGTATGAGTATATGATGAAAGCCAGGTTTGTGACCTTATTATGAGCAAATTCGCACAGTATGCTCTCACCTAAGCTGTGGATCTACTCACGTTGGCCGTTGGATGGATGCATGCACGCAGTGATTAATGTCAATGGCGCCCTACTAGCCTATAAGCCTTGCGCAAAACGCACAAGATGTTCTAGACGTTGTCATCACTGCCGTAACTGCAGCTGATGATTATTGAAATCTCGATTTTGAACAACATCAACGTCCTACAATATGTATAACAATTGTGCATTCTCTAGCTGGACTGTGCGTGTTGCATGCGCGCGGCAATGCATAAGCGAGTACATCTACATCCGCATGGACATTCGCGAGCATGCGCAAACTCACTTCTGGTGGTCCTGCGTGGCGTGTGCGATCACATGAATGATGAATTGAAGCGTTTCCATGGTGGCAGTTGAGAATGCATGAATGAATGCCACAGAATGGATGGAGTGATTCTGTGAAACAAAAACCCGCTGGCTTGTCAGCTGACACAGCTAGACAGGCAGGTCATCAAAAGTGCCAAACCATTCGATTCACTTCCTCCCGAATCAACAAGGCCACCAAGGAAAATGAAGGGCTTGTTTCGCCTCCATCTGCCTCAGAGGAAAGAGAAAATTTTGACGACTTGCAGAGGCATTTGGCTGAAGGCAGCGGCAAGCTGCAAGCCGACTTTTGGGAGTCTCTCCTGAGACTCGAATCTACTCTCCGATCGACTTAAAAGTACCGTGCTGTAACTGCAGAGACAAGGCAAGAGAAATGTGAATCTCTGGCAATAACGAGCACCTGTACATCATCCCAGTGTAAATTTGGCAGTGCATGAATTAACTGCGACAAGGAAATCACAAGTCGCAGAAGATAATCGCATCGTGGGAACCCCAGCCATGGCTGCAGCGCTGCAGTCCATCCTCTGCTTCGTCTTTCTGAGTGGCGCTGAGGCTCGGCCGTCAAGATACGACTGCAATGCAGCCGGTTGGTTTAGGGGCAAGAGCTTTGGACATATGAATGCAGCAGCTTTGGAGGTGAGTTCCGATAATAGACATAATATTACGTCGTGTCACATTATTACGTCGTGTCTATAATTCTGCCTAGGAGGATCGTAAATCTAAGTTCACTCTAATTGCAGGAAGATGCAACGAAGTGTTCGATGAGTGGCATTCCTACTGAGTACTCCACCTCTACCAGCTACACTATCACAGTACAACACGGCGGTCTCCAACTTGCGAACAAGCTCGTAAGCTCGTTGTTTCCCGTGTGTGTCTTCAGAGGAAGCACTGTGGTTTCTGACAACATCTTATTCGTCCTTACTCAAGGTGGTATCCGCTGGTACTCTTACTTCTGGGGGATCAAGCTCGTCCCCAACTTGCAGAAGTATGGACTCCAAAGTGACAACGCAGCAATACACTTGGGTATGCCCATCTCGTACTTCAGTTACGAATAAGAAATTTTCGATGATGGGTCGTGTGTCGTTTCAGATGTCACCTAGTGCGGGTTCGGGAGCGGTGACGATAAAGGCGCTGTGTGGAAATTATAACAATGTCTACCTGACAGCATCGGTACGTTGTTGCTCTGCCGCGCTCAGAGAAAAGGCTCGCAAGCATATGCATACTCGCAACGTAGTAGCCACGCAGCTACTTCTATGGTTCTACTGTGAAATTCCTTCTATAATAAACTAAGTCATCATGTTCATGTTTGATAGAGCGCGAACGAACGAGCAAGCGGTCCAAGCACTCCAGTATTCAGCCCCGTATCGTTTCCTGGCTCAAGCGCTGACCACTTTGAATCGTTTCTGCCGCTTCTTAATGGTGGATTCGAATATCCAGCTGTGACTTCCCACATGTCCGCTTCACCAAATAGCTGGACAACCCAAGAAACGCGCTTAATTCCACAAAACAATCCTTCCTACGGCGGACTAAATTCCTATTCTGGAAACCAGTATATGGGTTTGAAGAAATTTGGTGCATTTGCAAAGCAGACTGTTTCAGTCACGCCAGGAATGTCGTATAAGATCTCATTTCTTTACGCGACGCGTCCAAGTTTTCCTAAATGTACACTCTCAGTCAAAGTTGGAGGTCTGCTCACCCATAATATTGAGACAATATTAGGATTTGGGGATTGAGATGGAGAGATATAAATAAATTCCACATGAAGTATTTCGTCAACTCGAACACAAACAAATAACACACACACACACACACACACACACACACACAAACAAGAATCTATAAGCTCACACTTATGATTTGTATTCATCCGCAGGAAGCACTCTCTTCACTGGAACTCCCAGCGATACTGAATTTCTGGCGAAGTCGGTGACCTTCACCGCCTCTGGCCCGACTGCAAGCATCGAGTTTCACAATACATTTGGAACCGTGGCGGATGATTCCTGTTGCTTCGTCGACTACGTAACCCTTCAGGTCAACTTCGAGTACAAAGGCGAGACGTGCTCTTCGCATCCTATAACCAAACGGGTATGTTGCCAAGGGATTTTTTCTTTCGAAATGAGATGAGGAATCGATTGAATAATTGTTTGGTATGCTTGATAACAGACCTGCTCTTGCCATCCGCGATGGCACGTTGCCGATGCTGACGACACTTGTAAGACAGCTTGTGAAAAGATTGATTATAGATGCACGGAGGAAGCTCTACATCTCCTCAACCCACAAGTTGATACACTAGCTGAAATGAATCAAGTTCTGAATAGTCTTGGATGGCCAAGGTCTACTTGGATGATATTGCGAGAGAGATTGGATGTTAATTCGTATTTTTCACGTTCGAAAGTTTGCCTAATTGTGAGCCAAAGTTGGAGAGAATTCTAGCAGTCTTTTTCTATAAAAAATTAGATTGTAACGCTGCAATCTCATATCAAACCGATGTTTGGAAATGGTTCTATATTTTTGTGCAAATAGTTGTAGCAGTTATAGCACCAACTTTGGAACTGGAGGGGCGGTTCCTCAAGTGCTCGGGAGCAAAACATCGACATCTCTCCAGTGTTCTGGCACAGCAGCAAATAGGTTGTTCAGCACTTTTAAATGTGACCAAATACCAATGCAAAATCAAAATCGTCATCGCCTTTGTGCCTGTGTCCCGGCTGGAAATGGAGGCTGTTCGCAAGCAATGCATGACGAGTAGTTTCAGTTATCGCACGACCATCATCATGGCCATCATTGCAAGAAATGTATTGGTTAACCAGTTCAATTTGCAATCACGCAAGAAACGTCTAACAACATCTAAACATGGCTAGCGCTGGATGTTGCCACTGCTGCATGGCGGTCGTGCACATTCGATGCTGGCTAGCTAGCTCTGCTAGTCTGGCGGATTATTGTGGTGCATATGCGAATGAGTGTAGTAGGCATGCTGCTAGCATGTTCTACATGACAATCACTGTTGCATCATGTTTCTTTGCCTTTGGTCGCCGGCATGCGTACATTCGCTGCGGTTAGTCATGCTAGCATAATGTTTAAAGATAAAGATACGTACGTGTGTGTACATCCAAACTAGCAAAGTCCAAAGCAGCAGGGGATTGACCATACATAAACGCCTGGCATTGCCCCTCACGCTATCATGCCTCTGCCGCGCTGCAAGCACTACAAACATTATTATATCTAAGTTACTCGTATCAATTAATTGAGTTTTAGATATATTCGATCCGTATCAGCATTTTCTAGATTTTGCTTTAGCAGGCTCATGCTACTTACATGTATGACTGCTAATAAATGCCACCATGTGAAGTATTGCGGATGGTGATATATACGACATGCAACATCTAGACAATCATAACATGCTTATCATGCACGCTGCATGTGGGGATTACTCTTTAGGATGGCTAAAACCACTTCTTCACTCTTATTTCGAATGTCGCTCTACCTCTCTCAGCATTATCGTCACCAGCAACCCCCCGCATGCAATATACTACAACTTTGACTTGATTCCGCTCCCGCAAACTTTGACAGCCTGATATCAGTACATCAAAGCAAAGCGGGCCAGGAAAACATAATAGGGGGAGTGAAAGAGCTGAAAACGGCAATCAAAGACCTGGAACAGCGCCTTAAAAAGGATGCTCAGGACCACTACAACAAACTCGCCAAGCTGATTGTGATGGTGTCTGATGACGTTGGAGACCAGGCTCGCAAAACCCCACGCAGCGTGCTCATTGTACCTGGTGACGACTGGAGCGAAGAATGGAATGGGATCTTGGGAAAATTAAAATGGTGTGTGAAGAAGGCCGGTGAGAAGATGGATCTGGTGAGGAGATACACTGTCTATATACTAGATGAAACGCCGATGCTTATCAAAGGTGCTCAACGGCGTGTGTTGCACAAGACGACTGTGGGGTTTCCGGGGGAAACACTGGCTGCCATTGCTCCTGTGCTAAAGTACATGAGTTACGTTGTCCTCCTCGCTAAGATAGGAGCTGAGATCGCAGGAATGAACACACTTGTGAGAATCATCCCAGATGACTTTGGCGGCACAGCTGAAGACTATAAAGACTTGGCGGAGATGCTCGGGAGAATGGAGAAAGATATGAAGGCCATGGAAACGGACACAACCGAAGGCAAGAATATTAGAACTAAGTTAGAAGATAAGGAAGAAGCAGAGGTCAGGAAACAGGGCTACTACCGCATCGCCAAAATCTTAGAACAACGGATTGATGAACTCAACGAGGAACGGGAAAAAGGCAACATTGTTGTTGTTTGGGACAAAACTCAGGAAACATGGTTCTGGGTGAGTAGAGAGGGATTCAGCCAATTAAAAGACGACAGGTATGTAAAAGCATCTGTTGGAGATCAAGTCGCCCCTATTGCTGTGGATAAAAAAATAGCAGACGACATCATTGACACACCAGTAAAAAGTCAGTGCTGCGTGATGATGTAGACACTCTTTGTCCATTTCATTAAGTGCGATCTAAGAAAAGAAAAATAGATAAGAATCTAAGAAACCGAAACAGGATATAGAGAGATTTCTATGATGAAATACAAACCTTATGTTCATTTATAAGACTAGTGTGTAAGCATTTTCACTAAAATATTTCCTACAGTAGCTCTTGTGTGATACAAATTCAACGTGTATGCAGATGTGTAGTCTCATTGGGTAGAACATACACTTGAAAACTGGAGCCCTTAGTACATAGTTTCCCGTTAATTTCATTTTAAGTGACGAAGCTAAGATGTGCATGGCTGCATGCAGCTCGATCATGATCTGCTGAGACTACTGGCATGTCTATCTGTCCATTGTGGAACTAGCCAGGGCACAACTCTAGCATTTACAAATTAACAAACACACCAATGCACAACATCCGTCTCAATTGTGCAAAAAATAAAGCATACACCACATGGTATCAGTATGCGCACATTCGCGACATTATCATCACCGCACGGATATAATCCAAGCGGGCACGCTTCACATACATGCGTGCTAGCGTGCACGCATCGCACGTACAAAAAATAAACACACTCTACGAATATATGGTGCAAAATGCAATTTGTGCATAATGTGCTTTAAAATGCCCTTAATTATGGTGTTGTCATAGATTTCTCTATCACATGAAATACATGGTGCAATGGTGCAGCGTGTGTGCGTTGCAATGAAATGCTGGATTTTATTATTTTAGGTAGTGCGGTGGCCAATCATAATTGGGTATTGTGTAGGAAAAAGGTAGTTGTGCATGGTGTAGCAGTGATAGTAGCAGTTGTATTGTTACTGTTTTGGCGCACCACCATATGAAAGATGTTCCCTGTGGCATTGCTTAATGTGCACATTATTATGCTAGAGCAATATGTCATTACGAGATTTGTGCGGAACATGGTTACCGCGGCAGCATGGGGGCTTACTATTTTATGCTTCTGCGCTTGCCAAGAAAACTACATTGTTCTAGCGAATAAGACAATCGCGGTTTTTCCCAGAATGTTTTTACATGCGACTTTGTGCACTTCAAACATATATTTAACTATGCACATGTACACTACATCCATGAATGTTGGTTAAAAAGTCATGACACTTAAACACAAGAATGAAAGTCATATCAGTGACGCAGAGCGATTCACAACATATCAACACTTTTCGACGACGAAGAGACTATAACCACTGACAAGGCAAACTATGGAATTATTTGAGTTTTCCTTTGCTGAGCAAGGCTTCGAGGGCGATTGCTATGGTCGACTGAAAACCAAATAAATATTGACTTTGAATGAAAGAAAGTTGTTTTTGAGATAGAAAGCAACAACATATCCATTGTACTCTGGTAATGATACGATCGAAAATTGTGCCGTTATTGCGCTACAAACCAACCTTTGGATGATGGTATAAGGCCATTCGGGCAAGGACCTCCAAGAATTCGTTCCAATAAACATCTGCTCCATTGATCTTGCCACTTCGCCGGCTGCAGCATAGTATTTGAACAAGGGGTAGAGGTTACAACGTTGTCGATTTACGAATTGCTACGACGAGGTCAACGAATCCATTGCCCGTCAAATTAGTTTAGACACTTACTCTCGCGCTCCGCCATCGCCTGTAGCCTCTTCCCGACTCATCATAAACCTGGTGGTACAATATCACATATTGGCAAAAAAAGAATACAACGAATGGCCACATCAGAAGAGAAAGGAAAATGCGACTGAAGAGCATGAATTAATCAATCTCACTGAAGAGCATTTTTAGCGCATGTAGACGTAATCTCTCAAACGGAAAGAATGGAAGTGACAATCAGAGAAAGAAAGAATAGTTTTGGAACGAACCAATGGACGAAATCCTTCTTGGTAAATGTGACTTCTGGAAAACAGTCCTGTCGGTCAAATGATGTATCGTTATCTTTGAATACTGGCAATTCGTGTCGTAGTATCTACACGTTCGCATCGGACTTGGAAGTTTTCATAAAATACAACAAGCTTGTGTGACATCTCAATGATCCAGTTTACGACATATCGCTCAAAACATCGACAATTATCAGGTGAAATCAGCTAATAACCAGTACCTTCAAAAGCTTAAACAAACCAGTAGTGTTTATTGGATGCACCTACATATGCGGATACGAGGAAGTGAAAATCTGCCGAAACTGAACAAAGGGACTGTTGTGATCCTGCCCTCTACTTAGGGGGGAAAAACGGCGGTTTTGGATGCGAATAAAGCTTCATTCCTTATTGCGTTTGCCCAGAAGATCACGCCAATGCACGTTTGGTTTGATGCTTCAGCAGAGAATGGCAATGAATGACAAATGGTGGTAGTGTACCAATTTGGTTTCGATCCCGACATTCATTGCGTATTTGTTGTATACACGCCAAAGTTTATCCATGTATTTCGTATAAACCTGGAAGAGACAACCACGTGTATACACGTAGAAGGAAAAATACATTTTCATATATATCCCAACAACTATCCACCTATCTGCACACTGCTACTTCCACGCAAATACCTTTTGCACTGCCTCTTGCCTCAAGCGATACCGAAGTTGGAACTCCTGCCATCTCGGCTTTAGCACCTTGTCGCGAAGGTGCTTCTGTAGGATTTCTAGTAGCCTGGTAGTTTGGAGAACGTGATAAACAGAAAAAAGAGGATACTATTTATTATTAACGAGCTGTTGTTTGATTCCTAAGCCAAAGCAACGACCAGAGCGTATTGCTACTACTCTTTGCGTCGCGGAGTAAAAACCATTATTGTATTGCCCCCCCCTCAAATTTGCTTGTATTCATCCCATTTTTGTTTCACCGAGTATTATTATTATTAATGCGGACTCTCGGCCTCGACTCTACACTCCAAAGTCATCTCCTTTCTTATGGCATTTAATGCTATGTATTCGTCCAGTACCAGTCCGAGGTGTCCAACTTCGCTTTGGAAAGAGTTCTGGAGTGCATGGCGGCGACCCTGTGCGCAAACCACAAAATTCGGTACCAATCATCACAACCCGGCCTTTCTTTTCCAAAAACACGCATTTCACTAAAAAGTGTTGGGGAACAACCTTACGAGAACTTCCATGAACCCAGCTCGATTCACCCCTTTATGACAACATCGAGAGATTAGATCGGTACGGGATGTACTGCGATTCAGATGGATTTATTCGATGTTTTTGTGTGTCTCATTGCACACACACACACACACACACACACACACACATACACATACACATACACAACACACATACACACACGTAGAGAGAGAGAGAGAGAGAGAGAGAGAGAGAGAGAGAGAGAGTTCCAACACTACTTAAAAACACATAGACAGGCAAAATTTTGTCGAGTGATAGACCATGAACTCCGAAAGACCCTGCTTCTCCCAAAGACACTGAGACGAATAAATGAGTAGTACTCTCGTCAGGCTCAGAGGATAACTATTCTCTCCGCTATGTCATCCTTACGAAGATGTGCTGTCCGCCCCTCTCCTTCACACGGTTGATAAAACCAGCTCTACTTCCTCTTCCTTATTCCACTACGACTTGTACGCTACAACAACAACTACTACTACTGCTACTGCTACTACTACTACCACTACTAGACTATACCTTGCCTCTTCTTCAACGTCAGAATCTCCTCCTCCACATCCCAGGATTTGACCTTGGTTGAAATGATAGCAAACAGAGCACAACACAAATGAAGAGCGTCCACGGCCATCACGAGCATTTGGGGAGGAACATTGCTGAAAATAGCATAGAGGAGGAAAACTATGCAAGGAAAAGGAAGCCCGTCGCGAGAAAGAAATGCTAGCGATCGTTAGCTCTAACCATAAGCTTTGCATCCTTCATCATATGCTTCATTTGGTCCATGTGGATGATATTCGCCTTCAAACACCCAAAGAATAATAGAACCAAACGGGAGAGGGGAGGAAACGAAAATAAATGAGAGAAACATCGGTGTATTTCAATCAACCGCAACGCGCTGGAAGAAGGCCGTGTGGAATGAAGAGAGAGAATTAGCTTCAAAAGTGAGCGAGGATGTAAAGACGTTCACGATGTGATTGGAAACAAACGGTGATGATCATGTCGCATCGGAGTAGCTGAAAGGCGAGCGTGTTCTGGATGTAAGTGACCTCCGCTGGCGTGTTGGCATATACGAGCGAACTATAGTAAAGGAAGCTTTCGCGCACTTCCGGGTAGTTTCTTTTGAAGATCGATATGATCACCTGATTTATAAATAGCATATATCAGATATATATATATATATATATATATATATAGATATAATAAACGCTCAATGCTTAGAAAAGGTAGAAGCGTAGACGACGAACACTCTCATCCAATACGCTAACCCTCCCACCCTCTCCCTCCACACCCCCCCCCCCCACACACACGAGCGCGCGCACACACCCAGACACCTGTACATAGAAAGGGGGGGCGAGAGAAAGAGAGAGAGAGAGAGAGAGAGAGAGAGAGAGAGAGAAGGATTTGCATAAATACCGGGATTTCTGTGTTCGCATTTCCGAAGTCATCGAGATTCATCATGTCCAACTCATGCTGATGAAATTAGATAACCAATGAGGAGAAACTCAAGAAATCATCGTAAATCCAGCAGCGCCTATGCTACTAGAAGATGCTGCCATTCAAAAGCGTGATAGCCAGGTATATTCAAGTGGCTACACCCCACATTTGGTACAGAAGTAGCACAATGGAGGGGAGGGAGGGAGAGAGAGAGAGAGAGAGAGAGAGAGAGAGAGAAGGTGAAAGAGAGAAGAGAATAAAAGGGCAGGGGGAGGGACTGATTACTTTCAACTGTCTTGCCTTCTGCTCTTCAGAGATGTCTTCCACCTAGTTGGAAAAATAAGAAGAAGGAAGGAAAATATGCAATACAACCCACATAGGTGCCAGCACACACTCAAACGACGGGTTCCTGCCCTCTTCATTTTAATCATAAATCGGTTTTCATTAACATGGGAGACAAACAGATATATATATATATATATATATATATATATATAAATGAAAATCCTAATACAACAACTAGAACATACATACCGGATAGAAAGAACGTGTGAAGAGTCGTAGGTTGCTAACGTGTGAAGTCTGTTGCCTCATGAGATCTGAACAGCATACATTCATCGAAATTATAAACGTTTCAAGACGAACGGAAAACATCGGAAAACATCGATAGTTTTTAGTCCACCGGCCGTGAGGCTAAATCAGAAAGCCAACGGCATTTCTTACCGGAAACTGCATTCGAGTCTATCGCTGACAACAGTTCTTTTTGGTTGCAATCTCATGTGCTTTCAATTCAATACAGAGCATTGCTATCTCTCTTAGGGAGTGAGCTAGATAGTACCCTTGGGGCTTCCTTTCTTTTCCTTATGAACTTGCTGAAAGAGGGAGGGAGGGGGAGGGAGGCAGCGATAGTATGAGGATAAGCAACTTGCGAGGAAAGAATCTTTCTTTCTGTGTGCTTTGTGCTTTGCGTTGGGTGTTGGGTGCGTGCACGTACGTAGTTATGACGTACAGAAGGAAGAGGAACAATGAGATAGATAAAGGGGAAGGGGTGGGGAGATAAGAAAGCGAGATAAAGCGGAGAGATGAATAGGAGGATATATCAACGAGAGACGGGACCTTCACGCCAATAATACCAGTGTCATTATTCTCTTCCCTTACACACACACTCTACTACGACTTGTACACCGCAACTATAAAGCGCGTCCACCTGCATACACTTTTGTCCAATTCTGAAATGCCTTCGAGCTAATATTGCCTATGATTTGTGCACGAATCAAATCGCCAGTATTCATGCACATACATGCCAGCAATCGCGTATATTTTGGAGTGCAGCCATTACGAAGAAGGCGCCAAATTTGAGTTAACATCTTAGAGAGGGACGGAGGGCTACCTGTTCTCTTTTCTTTCTTGCTCTCAGTGCCTCGGCAGCATACCAGTCCTCCAGTTCTTCGATTGTTAGCATTCCTGAAGAAGAAGAAGAAGAAGAAGAAGAAGAAGAAGAAGAAACAAGTGAAGAGGATGAAGGAGAAATAGTGCGAAATAAATGATATGCACACGATAATGCGTGACAACCGATACACACACACACACACACACACACACACACACACATAAACACCACTGCGGATGAAGCTGAGCACATACCACTGAATTAGCATGGTAAACAGAGGAAACGTAACCTATTCTACATAGTACCATCGCCATTCTCGTCAACCTCCTTGAAAATCATCTTCACCTACATATTTCACAGAAGAGAAAGTAACAGTGGGGGGAATCCAAAGGTAGCAGCAGTGAGCCACCTGGCTAAGTCTATACATAGTTAGCGAGCCCAATCGGTGAGCCAAGTCATCTATGTGTGTGTGTGTGTGTGTGTGTGTGTGTGAGTGTGTTCGTGTTCGCGTGCGTGTGCGTGCGTGTTTTGTAGTCAAACAGGGATGCGGAGGAAAAACCTGCCAAACTGTCGACACAACTACTTCATCTAGAATGCATAAAAGAGGAAATGGGAAGGGTTGTTGTCTCTCAAGTTTGTGTATATTATGCCGTCCGCACCCACCTGGTCAACGGCTTCGTGATGAGTGAAGTTATAGTCGGTATCACCCATCAAAACTTGAATGAGCTCCTGTGATAAAGATAAAAACAAATCCATCCGTGGTGGGCTCATGGACCGATGAAAAAAAGACCGGACATGTATTCGATTCTCGGGCTGCAGGACCATGCTTGCCCTCTTTGGGGTTTCAACAGAGCAGCGACGATTGGTATCTATCAAAGTTGTGACTAGGAGTTAAGTACCTCCTTCTCTATGGAATGGCTCGAATCCACGTCTATATGCACGAAGTTCTTGCGAATGCAATTGATCAGCCTGTACAGCGCAACATCAGCTCATCATCACAGTAAGGCCACAGGTGCATTTTCCCATCCAAATATCACACTTGCGCGTGTGGAACGTGTGCACCCCACATGACGAAAATCGAGCTTCGGTGGTGTAAATGTTAGGGAGTGTATATTGCTTATTTTAAGGCACGCCATTCGAATAGACGAAGACATGCCATTTCGCGCCTCATCGTTATGATGCGACGCAATCATGATGGTGGGGCAACGTACTTGAAATTCTGTCTTTTCACGTACTCGGTGCAGAACTCATCCACGTCAACCTTTGTAGCGGGTGGGGAATCAAATCGTTGCGATGTGCTTGCCCAACTAGCAGCGTCCGTCGTGAGGACACCCGACGGTACTTGATGAACTACTAGACCGATGTGACAAGTTATATGATGTTTGTGTTCTCACCACGCCGCTGCTAGTGACGTCGTTGACCTCGAAGAAATAATGCGCCTCCTCACTGTGCAGCAGAATTCAAGATAGACTATAATAAGTTGGCTGTAAAGGCATGATGGAACATCGCAATACTCCGACGGCAAGAAACATTAACGGAATCGACCCAGATTTAGCGATGATCGCTGAGAGAATCGACGTTAATTGTTTGCACTTCGCTTTGAACTTATTGGCAGTATTCACTTGATTGGCGGCTACAAGTGTGTGTTTGTGTGTGTGTGTGTGTGTGTGTGTGTGTGTTATTACAAGGCTGTTTGGTGGTCCATGCCGAACGCCATTAGGATCTCAATAAGCGTATCCCTGAATAATAGTTTATGAGAAGAAGAGAAAGGAAATGCCGGCGGCGGCGACGGGCAAAAGACAACGTCTGTGTGCTTGTGCGTGTGTGTGTGCTTGTGCGTGTGTGTCTCTCTAATAGCTGCATCATCATCATTATCATCATCATCAAATCATATCAGCAATTTGTTTGCAGGTTTACTCTGTAACAGTTCCATCTGTTCCAGTCTTGAGCTCACTATATTCGTGATTAGGATATCAATCAATCCACAGGGATGGTGACGGTGGTGAAGAGGACGATGGCGATGACGATGATGATGGTGACGACGTCTAGAAACCGGGAGGGGAAGGAGATCCAGCTACTACTACACACCTCTCATATTGATGGATAATGTACTTAAACTGGGACAGGCTGAACATCTGAGGAAAACCGTTTTGTTAGCGAAATGAATGATGACTTCACAGGAAGAAAAATACTACAACGATCATTTGGCATGCATGTGGTGATCTGCAAAGCAGCAGTCAGTCACCCGTTGAGTTTTCCCTCCATTCATTTCTTGCCCCTTTCTTATAATCCGGCTCCTTAGAAGACAGATCAACCCAACAGAGAATGTTACCTCAAGTTACTTACCCCGAATAGTGCCCGTGAGTTAAGGGAATTTTAGATAGTATGTGCATGCTAATGACTTCAATGATGCAATATATATATATATATATATATATATATTTATAATATTATAGTTCATGATGATATCGGAAATCCGGTTTAAAGAACTGGAAGTCCTTTGAAGCAAAATTAACTATGACGAGCACAGGTTGGCATGGCAAGCAAAATTCCCTTCTTTCCCCTCTACTATCTAGCTATCATAGCAGGGATTATATCATTCCTCGGAGCTTCCTCAATCGCTTTCTACTAAAATAACATAGAATGGAATAATCGATTCACCCGAGGCTCATTGTCCTTAATGGCCCCGGCCCTGCAGTTGTGCATTTAAAAAGAGAAACTGTTAAAAAACGAAACGATCGTATGCATAGGAGGAGTGAGGGGGGGGGATAATCTAGGCGAGAAGGCGGCGGAAAACGCATGCATCTTAGCATTATAAAACGAGGACAAATTAGCGCTTGCATATGTTGCTATTCATTTCTCAATACTTCCTGAAGCAGCCGGGGAAGCACTTCGTTTCAAGGCCGCAGGGGAAGAGGCCCTTTTCGAGCGGCCTGGAACAGCTAAAGTAGCTCTTGCAGACCTTCCGAAGGAAGCTGGTGATGATGCTCTCTTGTGAGGAGAGGCTGTTTTAATTTGGGGAGCAGAGGCAAACGAGGGGGAGGCCGTGAGTACATCTATCTCTATGATAACCACACGTGCATTTGGGAGTGATTCTGTTTCGTTTTATTTTTCTAAGCAAAGGCCTCGGTTGTTTACCTTTACGGGAATCACTCCTCCATCCAGAAGGCGAGCCTTTGCAGCAGCAGCAGCAACAACAACAACAAAAACAACAAAAACAGCAAGGGCAATCATGTCGCTATTAGCACCCGCCCTTGCAAAAAGCAGCCATGTCGGGTGTGCTGAATCTTCAAGATAGAAAGACGGCAAAGCAGGTGCCTAGCTTCGGCCGAGTGCGCATGGGAATGAATGATACCTGTGCGCAGCCTAGAAGGCACGTTGAAGGAACTCCTTGCAGGAGAGTTATTCCGGGAATTGGTGTTGGATTTAGGGCTGTTGCTGCTGCCCCTCTCTAAGGATAATGGATGGATGCACGGATGGGTGGGTGGTGGGTGGAAACGATGGCAGTGATGTGATGTGAAACAATTAAGCTAATACTCGCAATGCATGGCGAAATAGTTTGTAATGGAATACTAATATATATATATATATATATATATATATATATATATGCGCAATGTGGCTTGCACATATTCCTAAACACACACGTACAACTCGCGTGTGCATGTATTTGTTGTTATCATAATACAACCTGCTAAATGAGAACCTAAGAGACCTGAGTTTGGTTATCAACAACACCGTTACGTGCAAATTAGGGATACGCTCCCAGTGTGTGTATATATATATATATATATATATATATATATGCATAGACTTACTACACAATTGCTCTTTGAGTGTGTGTGTGTGTGTGTGTGTGTGTGTGTGATAGGAGCTTTTAGCGTGTTAACAGTATCATGGTCACGAGAATTGGGAAAGAACGGTACATCATATATAGGACTAGATAGCGTCACGTACCAAAAAAAATATAAGATTGGATAGCGTTATTTACAAAATAATAGGGAAACACAAGGGTTAAAAAATATAATATATTATTGAGCTTAGCATGCATATTCTCAATATTATTGAGCTTAGCATGCATATTCTCAATAATATATATATATATATATATATATATATATATATCCCACCTCTCCTTCTCCTCGAGGCAGAGTTCCCTCCAATCGACATTTTCCTATTAAAATAAATGGAACAGCATCAAGATGATCATTTTCCCATTGAGGGGCCTACTTACTACTACTACCTACAACTACTACTACAGCTTTGGCTCGGATTCGACGCATCTTGTTCCTCTCACTCCCTCATCTTCCCCCCCCCCCCCCCTCCACTTGACATGCGAAGTCGAATTGTACTGTATCATATTACCCAAACTGAGAGGATGTGTTTTCTGACAGTCTTCTTGCCGGGGAGGCTGGCTTGTATCTGCGAAGAAGGAAGAGATCAATGATGCATGGTAAAATTGCTTTTATCTCTCCATCAGAATCTTGGAGGCAACGAGAGTGCTGATTCGATGTTTGAAGACTGCTACGCCTACGATAGATACCTGCCCCCACCAGGACTCAGAAGGCTATGAGCCCTCTCGGTCGCCCTTCGTCGCGAATTAGTTGCGCTGCTACATTGTGATGAGAGAGGAACAGAGGTGAGCAAACAAAACAACATATGGGTACGATAGCCATCGTTGGGTGAAATGATTGGTTGGAGGGGATAAAATCACTGCTTATTGGCGCTTCGAGGCTATCATCATACCTCTTTGCATCTTTCTGTAGCGCTGAGTCGCTGGGAGGCTGAGATTAATCATATTTCCGTGGTTAGTACCAATCAATCCATCCAGGTAGAGGGGAGGGGAGGGGAGCAGGCATAGGGAGGGGATTCTGTTTCTGCAGGGCGAATAGGCTTCTCTTGCATTTATGGGTGGCGGTACTAACATAAATCAATCTCACATATCAATCCTCGTTTTTTCATCACAGAGTGTAGTTGTTGTTACCGATGTTCTTAGCGCTCTCATGCTCATTCTAGGGCTGTTCGTTTCGATTCGTACCTAAAATGCAGATGCGGAAAATGTGAGCAAAAGCAGAAGCCATTAGTAGCAGCAACATCAACGTCGTCGTTGCCTTCAACGCTTGTATGCACTTGTTATAAAAATCGCGAGAAGATATGAATTAGCTGATTAGTTCGAAGAAAAATTAGAGCTGGCGAAGTCTCCTCCCCCCCCCCAGCACATACGTTATGGCTAAGGCGCCTTGGTGTCAGCTTTGGAGAACTCCTGGGAGAGCTTCGAGGAGAGTTGGATATTCTATTAAACGATGTATCAACTGTCAAGAGACGGTGGGTTACTTGCGAAAATATCAACGTAACTGTAGTCCAGATCGTCGCAAAGAAGATACTCTGCCCAATGAATTCCGAGCCTATTGAGAGAATGATTCGCAAGGCGGGGGTGGTGCAGGAGTTGTGGCAATGAAGACAAAGTGAGAACATCGATGAGGCATAGAAATAAATCATCTTCTCAGAGAAGAAGAGCATGAGAAAAGAATGGGTTGTTTTTCCTCCTCACTCATTGGCATTCTCACCCCTGGGATTGGACTCTCAGCACGTCTCATGCTGCCGATACCTGCATAGTTAAGCAAATCGAGCATATGAAGATCAGATTGCGAGTAGAACATTGTGCGTGTTTGTGTGTGTGATAAGATGAACAGCAACAAGCCAACTCGCACCATAGAAAGTAGTGGTTTACATGAGGACTCGCTAAAGCATCAACACAATTTTGTGTTCTTATTTGTGTTTTCCTTACGTGGTAAGCTCATGTTGTTCTCTGGAAGTGAGAAAGAAGCTCCAAGATCGTTCCCCCTTCTGCGTCCCTTACGAGGCTTTACGAGGGCCGGGAAGGGATAGTACTCACTCGTTGATTACCAGCGAAATGGACACAATTAATTCGATAAAAGGATAAATTTCCTTGTCGCAAGGAAAAATTGAAAAAATAACGTCTGTTACAATTCGGACCAAACCGGGATAGTTGTTTATAAGTGTACAACTGATGTCGCAGAGAAGAAATGCCAACTGTTCGTCATATATCTTGCGACATTCCGATTTACCCAAGTCGTCATCTAGATATCGGCTTCATTTCTTGATTTGTGGCTTCTCTCTTTGATTCGTTCTCTCGGTTGTCCTCTTCCGCCTCCCCTCCGAATCAATCCCTTGAATTTCGACTTGGCCTCTGGAGCTGCTTCCTTGGCTCCTTCATCGGGACGTCCATACCTTCCTAGTTGCACAGCATATCTTCTAGAGGCGCTCAAAATCGGGAAACGCCGTCTTGCCGCTGGCTGGGGCGTTGACATCTATTGCCAGGATACAAAATGCAACACGTTCACTCTACCCACGAATGGGACAAAGATGAGCTTGAAGCCCTTACAGTACCGTTATTTATACATTTGACAAAGAAGTAACTACCCTAACACATTTGATTAACCTTTTTAGGCCTGGTTTGGAAGTATTGACGTAGATCGGAACGGAGTTATCTCCAACACGTACGTGCCCCATCCCCCCCTCTGGGTTTTTTTCGTGTTTTATTTTGGGATATGCATCCAAAAATCCAAAATATGAAGGATTTGAAAAAGCACGGAATATTTTCAACGGGCACCATCAGCATCATTACCATCATCACACCATGTGCACTCTCATTCTTATCATCGAAATCCAAATTATATCAGAGGATTATACCATATTGTCGTTACAGCAGATGCCCCAGAAACTTTCGAATTTTCATAGGCATGTGTGTTTTAACTTACTGTGTGACGGATTTGATTTGTTTGGTGGATGTGATCTACGTGCAATGCAGCGAAGCTATAGAGGTTGGCCTGGAGGATCTCGTTCGAAAATACGACAAAAATAAGGTGTTGTTGTTGTTTTAAGATGCGGTAGTGTCTATCGTAGAGTGACAATGCCTGAGAGAAGCAGAGGTTTTAGAGCATATGTTGCTCATATTAAACCTAACCGTGTACCACATGAAAAGGACGGAGCAGTATCGTTCAAGGAACTTCTCGTCTCTCTGGAAACGGCAGCGGTGGGTGGCCATTATTATAGAGGAGTAGTAGTAATAGTAGCAGCAGTAGTAGTAGTAGTGGTAATAGTAGCAGTATTGCGCATAGAAATGTAAATGTACAGCTTCCCACTTTCTTCGTAAAAATTGCACACACATACACACACACACACGTATACACACTATATTCTCACGCGCAAGCACGCACCAATATGAAAAGCGGTAGACGATGGTGATAATGATGATGGTGATGTGCGTTGATTGGCTTATCTCTGACAAGAATACCCGCGGAAAAGAAGTGGACATGTTTATTCGGAAAATTAAGGAGCAGCACAAAAACGACGTCTTCAAAAAGGTACAGACGAGGCGTCATCATTAGCATCGTTCTGTTCACGTAACGTAGACCGTCTTCGTTCATCCGTGCTCTTTTTGTGCGTGTGCTTGTGTATCCTCGAAGGATTACTGCAAGGTTATGTTCAAGTATGAAGGTAAAACTAATACAGAAACCGATTCATTTCTCTCATAATACACTCTATTATTATTCAAATCCGTCATTTAGTTCCAACCTTTGTGAGGCAACGTATATTTTCGTTATCGTGGCGCGCGCGCGCGCGCACACACACACACACACACACACACACACACACACGCACACACACGCACAAATGAACATATGAGCACACACGAACATGTTTCAGTTAACTTTATCATCGGTGGCTATCATCACCGTCAACCCTCAGGAAATGCAGCAGAGCGGCAGCTCTCATTGGAGAAAGGCGACGTAGTATACATCCACTCCCATCATGCGAGAGGTTATCACAGCTCAACGCAAAGCAGTTATTTTCTTAAACCGCAGGGATGAGTCCCCCCTCCCCCCCCCCCCCCCCCCACCATCCAGTCTTCGTGCCCTTATAAGCAACTGTATGCGTGATCGTCGTCAGGCTGGGCAAAAGGCCGTGTCGTGAGGAGGAATAAAAAGATGGTTGAAGCAGGTCAGGATAATCGGCTTGCACCACAAATATACCATGCACACCGCAAAGAAAGCAAGGAGGAGCAAATAGATCAAGTCAAATATCGTTTCCCCCTTTTGAGGAGTCAAGCCTGACTTCCGACAAGTCTCCGCGTGTGTGTTTGGGGCGTGCGCACATGTTCATCCGCACATACACCGAAAAACTCATAATGCTTTATTTTTGACCTCCCTTAGCTAATAGCAAGATGGGTTATTTCCCCGAGTCGTACACGCGCGTGTGTGCAGCCCCGAAGCCGCCGTACTACAACATCCCCGTTCCGAGACCTAAGGTGCAGAGCACGATTGTTTCGTTGTGTTTACCATAGCGCGACAACGCCAGGAATCACTCTCGCTCGCATAGCTCATAACCGGCACTTCCTTTGCTGCTGTGTTACTGTCTTTAGACTTTGCCATCGATTGAGGCGCTCTCGACGCGCCCAGTGTTGCTGCAGGACGTTGTTTTCATCGTAATGCCAGGCTACAAGATAGACTGCCCCCCTCCCTCCCCCCTCCCCCCCATCTCCAACAGCAAGCCCAAATTGCACTGGCTGAACCACCAGCCAACCACGTGCAGAAACAAACGGAATAAAAGAGGAAATCACGGAACATTCCTACATTTTCGTTTGATATCTTAAGATCGAATCCGATCAATTTGTAATATACATGTATATACATACTGACATACATACATATATTGTGAAAATATGCCCTGTCGCTAGATGAGAATCATCAGTGCTTTCAGTACTGTCCAGGATGATTTCCACTATTACTACTCCCATGATTGAATTGTTGCAGTTGTTGCAGTTGTTGCAGTTGTTGCAGTTGTTGCAGTTGTTGCAGTTGTTGCAGTAACTTTTCCACCCGTACCTGTTGCGTTGTGGCTTAGATCACGCTCATAGTACTATGATGGTGATGATGATGATAGATGGAGGAGAAGGGAGGGCTCGAGAAGATTCAAAAGTGGGCTTTTGAATCAAAAGGTGTACTTCTTTTCCGAACAGAAAATTAGCGCACACCGGCAAACATCAGCGCGTTATTAGCCAACTGCGTGTGCATAGAAGAGAGGGGATGAGAACAGGGAGACTATAAGCGTGCGTGTGTGTGTGCGTGTGCGTATGTGTGTGTGTTTGTGTATGATTTTTTGCGTTTCTTTGGGTAATAGGCGAACTCGGGCATTTCCTCATGATGATTTTCAGTAAAGGTATTACTATTTATTATTGTCGATTTTATCATCCACCGCTTCTGGATGGGATGAAGAGCAACATCGACGACATCATCATCACCATTATCGATCATCCATCATCATCACCATCAGCTGCAGCAGCAGCAGCAGCAGCAGTAGCAGCAGCATCGTCATCAGTGTCAGGTTTTAGTTGATTCGATGCCCATCTGGTGTTTCTCTGATTTGAGCTTTCGTGCGCTGTTTGTCTACTACATTGAGTCAATGCCGGTTTGTGTTGTTTTGCTACTGCATCAGCGAGCACTTCGATTAGCGGGAAAAGTCTCCAAACAGGGTATATCGTTCAAATATTATATATATATATATATATATATATATATATATATATACATGTATACAACTTTTGCTTGTAGCTCTCCTTGTTTTTTGGCATCCTCCTCAAGCATTGATATCCATCGTGCAGTGGGGAAACGTGTTGACCGCGAATTGTTGCATGCATACAGAACGAGAGAATTCGAGTACGTTTTCCTCGCCGCGCGAGTGCTGGCTGCGGTTCTGGGAATTAAGCCGAAGCAAATCATGCCAAGACTGAGCTCTTTGGTGGTAGTACGAATGGACATTGATTGCCTTCGCATGCTGTTCCAGCTGTCCATCCATGGCCGCAGCTAAGCAGAGAAATCGCGCGAGTCGCGCCTCCCATTCCCATTGGCAGTGATAGGATGTGATATTTAACGAAAGACTGAATCGTGTTGCTCAGGAGGACGGCCCCGTTTCACCTTCTCGCGCCGCTCGATCGTCGTCGTCATCACCAATGTCCTCCCATGCGGCTCAGCAGATGGAGTGCTCTAAGCTGATGCTCACACACATCGTAATAGCACGATATTTCTCTTTTATGCATGTATTTCTTGCTCATGGTTTTTGGCTTACCAACCGTCGAGTACAAAATCTATATGTTGATGCTTTTAATATGGTGTTGTCCGGTTGTTGCTTGTTTGTGTGCGTGGGGGATAGGGTATGGCGCCAATGCTATCGATTCTGAGCAAAAAGACGGCCTTGCGATCACACCCACATGTAAATATAATTGATTATATATATATATATATATATATATATATATATATTGATTGACAGCCACACACATTGATAATGTTGAAGCTCATGTGTTATTACGGTTGTGTGCGCGCGCGCGCGTGTGTGTGTGTGTGTGTGTGTGTGTGTGTGTGCGTGTGTGTATAGTGAGCTTTCAAACATTGTTGACCAGTAACTGTTACTACTGCAGCTTCTACTTGCACTAACTACTAACTACTACTACTACTACTACTACTACTACTACTCCTCCTATTACTACCATTCATGATCCTCACACTAATTCGATGCCCTTCCTCACACTAGCCATAAATTACGACGTTGGTTGTGTTTTCCAGGTCTTGTGGGTTGGAATGCAGGTAGCGTTACGAGTGCTGCTGCACTGCTCTCCCACCACTATCAACAAAGCGGTAAGCAGCACAGCCCGTAGCAAAGAATGTGTCGAAACTGAGCCACGATATGCATGTGCAAACACTATCGTAAAAGATCCCACAGTATTTGCCACGGTTGGCTGCCACAGAGTTACTTACCTTGGCGATTAATTGACCAGGGGGCAAGGAACTTCGTCGAGCACATCAGTCAGATCGCCTACGATCCAAAATACGTCGATGACCTCATAGCGGCGTCATCATTGGACATGGAAGTGTTGCAGCAGCAGCAGCAGCAGGAGCAGCGGCAGGGCAGTAGGGAAGAAGGAAAGAACACAAACATCAATACCAGGCTTCTCCATATAGACAAGCAACATCGTGAGAAACTCTCTGTAAGGCATTCACGCTCCGAGTGGCAGTTAAGTAGTGTCGTGATGCCTCTTGCATCTTGCACGCACCGCACATGGTTACTGACGTACACGCTACTACCCCCCCATCCCCCCTCTCTCCTCTCAGAACCCTCGCAGTTACCCTGTTGATGCTGCTCATCCATAACAAGGATGAGGTAGAATACGCATCTACTTATCACTTGTCAACCAAAAACTTACACGAATGGGGAAAGAGGGGAGGGGGGGGGGGGGGGCGATTATCGTCGCTTCTATTCCATCAACAGATCACAGCGTTACCAAACAAACAACCAATACTCCTACAACTCCTCATTCACCTTCCAACAATAAGATGGACAGATCCATAGCGACATCACTAGAAGCTGCGAATATGGTAATTGCCTCCTCACAGCTGTGAGAAGGGCTACGAAGCAAGAGGAAACCTAAAACTTAATTCGTGACACACTTGTTTATTTTGTCAAACGTCATCTGTTTGAGGGTAGATGCTTTCCAATCTCCTCTCTCTCCACCCCCCCTCCCCTATCCACCGAAATTCCAAAAGCAATAGACATGTGTTTCTACAGAAGCAGCCTATAAACGTGGGAATGATGCTTCTCAAGACCCTCTTCACACAGCCAAAGCAGCTTCAGATCACGGTGATAGCAGTAGTAGTAGGAGGAGGAGGAGGAGGAGGAGGAATAGGAGTTGTTGGAGAAATCCAGATTCGAAGAAAATTCATAAGGAAACTTATACTACTATCTACTGGTTAGATTAGGATGAGACGTTCAAATAAGCAGAATTTAGTAGTTGTAGTTGTAGTATCAGTTCTCGTTATAGTTGTTGTTGTTGTTATTGTTGTTGTCTTAAATCATGGTCTTCTTGCGCTTATTGGCTGGGGCGGTGCAATATTAATCGGATTCTTCGTTGTCCCCCCCCCAACCCCGTCCCTCGTCCCCTCTTCCATAATAGTTGTCAACCACCGTAGCGTCGTTTGTAGAGACCGTATTGAATACTCCTGAGGTATTCCGTTATCAGATGAACTCTCTCTCTCTCTCTCTCTCTCTCTGTGTGTGTGTGTGTTTGTGTGTGTGTGTTTGCTAGCGCGCTTGATCGTTTGTTGATACGCGCACGTGGGTTGTACAGTATCATGTTTCATTGGTGGCCCCACGTTTCTTTAGTGCCTGAGATTTATACATGTGTACGTACTCTCCCCAACAATGCTGCTGCTTTCTGCTTTTGCTTGGCAGTATAAAGGAGACTCTTCTTCATCATCAAAAACGACATCTGCAAAGAGCGATGATCAGACCAAAGATCGCTCGAGCAAATGTGTACAGGTATGATAAGCTACTGTTGGATGGAGGATTTAACTCCATTTTGCAATCCCTCCCTTTCCTTCCCCCCCCCCCTTCACTATGCAGCAACATCATATATATCTCTCTCATCTCTCACATTCTACATTATCTTTTGTTTGTCAGTCCGCTCGCTGCCTGTCTCGCGTGTGCCAATGGCCAAAAAATAGTAAGGGAAGGAGAGGGGGGGCGAGGGAGGGTGATACAAAAATTTGCTTGCATCAACTTCTCACTCATACGAATGACGAGCGCGGAAACTAACACTTTCATGGTAACTAATCCTGCTGCGATTTTCAGGCAAAAACCCTTCGTCGTCAGGACCAAGTTTTATCCGAATTGCGAAGAAGGTAGTGCATTGTAGTGTTGCACAGGGCTGAATGCAAAATAAGTGGCGATTTGGCGATTAGTTCCAATATCTTTGCAAGAAACAACGAGTCGTTTCAATTCTGTTAATCCCTTTATTTTTGTATTATTGCTCTAATAGAGCGGCGGTGATGAGGAGGCTCTCGACTTCCTACAGACAGTTTTCTCTCAATTTTGTTGTACGTTTTTAATTTTCTACATTTATTTTTCTTATTTAAACAAATATCAGTGGTTGGCTGTCATTGTGCCTGGTTTCACATTGGGGGGGGGTTTCAAATCGATTGCAATTTTTCGAAATAATTTCAACGTGTTTATTTTGATGGCATTGGATGTATAATTTGGCAGTGGTTGATGGCGATCTTGAGTTATGCGTCACAGCGGAAGACATCAGATCCGATGTAACAATTACTTGCTTTTCATCGATCAGATGCACTTTTTGTTTTAGTAGACTTTTTGGTCATTCCTATGGTGATGGTGTAAATGGGGAGGAAATGCAGTCGGGTTTTTTATGTTCAAGTCCAAAATATTTATATCTTTGAAAAAAAATATGCTGAAGTTTGCACTTGACACATCAGGAAAGTGAGGGTTGGCTGCAGAGTTCATGGCTGATAATGCTTGATAAATTTTTCCACATGTTGTCTTTTGTTGGTGTTTCTTCTACGCAACAGCCTGGGAAGGCATTGGCATCGCTACTCCTCCAGTTTGAGACCGCCGCAGATCAGTCTCCACAGGCCTGGTCAACCACGATGATATTGATTATTACCAAACATCGTCATGACAAACACCGGCGCTTATATAGGGAAAAGGCTTTAAGGATGGAGAACACGCAAAGTGGCAGCATCATCCCGGCAATTGCTGAATTGGTAATACGCGCAACGAAGTTTGACTCACGAGATGCAAAAGCAGTTCCTACCAAGGTAGCAGCAGCCAGCCCTACCCTGCTTTCGCGTCGCATTTGTCCATCGATCTTCTACTCGTTCGTGTTTTGTTGCGGTTATTCGTTTATCTTGAATGCTATGCTAGGCACTCGAAGCAATACGTGCATTTGTGTCAACCACACCAGATCTCACGGTAGTAGCTGAGGTCCCAAGTGTGTGTGTGTGAGAGAGAGAGAGAGAGAGAGAGAGAGAGAGAGAAACAAGGGGAAATAGAATGATATATTCTCAATTCAGATGACAAAGCTCGAAAGCAACTACGCGTACTGCTCAGGTTAAACAGTGAAGAAAAAACAATACGGATTCTTTCCTTTTGTGCAGCTGTCGTGACTAACAAATAGGCCAGGCAGAAAGCAGTGGCTTGTTTGACATTCTTACTGTTTCGATGTTGCAGCATTGTGCAGCAAACTGGCACTTCAGATTAGCCAACTCTTGCGGGTGAGGCATTGAACTAACTATGGTGCAAAGATACAACTATCACCTTCCTCCACAAATAAGAGATATCCCATCGAATAGACTTCTGAATGATACTTTACACAGCATGCATAATTATTACCTTTATGAGTATTTATTTATCAATATGTCATTTTTTTGGGTAGGTTATTTCCATGGCAAAAGGCAGGGCTAGCAAAGAGGTAGCGGCTAATGAGGCTATTTTGTCTCCGGAGGCGTGTTTATGATGGCGAGATGTGTGTTTCTGCCTTGTGTAATGGGTGGGGGGAAAGGGTTGTGTCGATTCGCTGCTTGGACTACTTTGATTTTGAGCGAACATTTCCGGCATCTGAATATATATATATATATATATATATATATATATATTATGCTTCTCCTCTGTTGTCATTAGCACGAGGATGATGACCTTAATGATGATAATGATGATGATGCGCTCATTTATTTTAAAAAAAAAAGACTGCGGTTGCGGCAGCAACACAATGTACCAGTCTACTGGTCCAGCTGTTTGGGAGAGCTTCGACTGAACAAATCTCTAAGTTCTTTCAGGTGGCGATTAGTACATGTGCTCATAGCCACAAATAACACACACATCACACCACGCCACGCCACGTCAAGGCACGTCAAAACAGCCTCTGTCGAATGCGCACGCGCGCATTCCAATGAAATGGAGGCTGGGCGCGAGTTCGGTGCGCTTCCTCCTTAGATATTGTTGCGAGGAGATTGATGTTTGGTGTGCCAGGAGCGGAAATACGTGGATATTGTGGTGGACTCGATGGCCGATTTGGTGCAATACCAATACCCAATAATAGTGGTAAGAAGCAGAAGCCATTGTTTCAGGATTGCCTGCTTGCAGTAGTAATAGTAGTAGTAGTAATAGCAGTAATAGTAGAAGTATCATCAAGGGCGGGGTTGGCGGTTGCAAAGTCGTATTGTCTTCTTTTTGTTGCGTTGTGTGTGGTGCTGTCCCTCTCCTCCTTTCCTCTTTTTCCTCATCCCGTTTCCCTTTGGCATTCTTCCTCCTCCTCTTTCTCCTCGTTGTTAGAATTTGGTGCCGCGAGTGCTGACGCTGGTACAATTCCATGACCCAAAGAAGGAAGTTATCGAAAAAGTAGCTCAACATAAGCACGTGGGGATGTTGTCAGAGGCTATTGCGAAGGTAGGAGAAATGCTATCCATGATGAATGCTCTGCTGCTGCTGCTGCTGCTGGCGGCAATGATGAGGATGACGGTTATGAAAAGTGATAGAGTGTACACAAAGGGAAGGGGGGGGGGTTATGGAAGGAGGACAAAAGGAACGGCAGAAGTCCTAGTGGAAAAGCAACTTCCACAACCGAAAACACAGCACAATCAGATTTATATCTTAGATTGGCGGTGATAATGATGATGATGATGATGATGATGGTGAGAGCGAGCGCAGTGAATGCCGGGAGAAGAATATGGTTGTTCGTTGTCTCCATCATCGCATTTGCGAAAAGCAAGAAAGGTCTTTGGCTCTTTCTTACATCGTCAATTGTGTCGTTCGGCATCTAGGTGTTCTTGAGGCCGGATGAAATCATTGAGATACCTATTATCAAATTGATCCAGGTGAAGAAAGAAAGAAAGAGCAACACAAAAAAGGCGCAGGGGAGGGAGGGGGGGGGGGGGGGGGGGGGGGTTCCTGAGAGACACAGAGAGAGAGAGAGAGAGAGAGAGAGAGAGAGAGAGAGTACAGAAGATAGAGGTGAGAAGAAAGACGAGAGGAATGAACACAGGGGTATACATTCTGCCGCCACTACTATTGTTGCATGCAAACACGCCAAGCTTTCACTGTCACCAGCTGCAGTAGCTGCGAGCATCGTCCATGATTGATCTCGCAATTGCCCCCCTCGCAACAACAACCTGACTACTACTACTAACAAACAGGAGATATTTGATTCCGGCAACGAAGGCTTGTTTGCGCATAGTGACAAACTCATGCTCTTCCAAATACTGGTATTATGAGAAGAAACCCTTCTCGAGCACTTCCGCTTCCGTATCGTCGTGCGTGTGTGTGGCCTTGTGCGTGGGTTGGGGTGTGTTGGAGTGAGAAACGGGGAGATGTGTAGCCGACTTGAATCTGAAGGGTATTTAGCAGCAAATAGAAGTCAGCAACAAATGATGATGATGATGATGATGATGACATCTCGAATCAGGTCCAAAAACTTGGGGAATTGGTGGATTTTCCAGGGTAAAAATGAAGAGTATCATTCGATGTTGATTCAAATGGAACATTCCGTGATTTCAAATCTTGATGATGGCAGAATCATAGTAGTAGTAGCAGTAGTAGTAGCAGTAGTAGTAGTAGTAGTAGTAGTAGTAGTAGTAACATTAGTAGGAAGGCAAGTAGATAAAACCCGCGCCATTCTACGAAAAAAGAGCCCGTATGATTTGATTTTCTGCGGATGATTCGCTTGTCGGTGGCCCTTCACTGAGTTCTACTCTACGATGTTTTTGTCAGGGATAAGGTCTTAGAAGCTCTCGTCGTTTGCTACCAGTCGATGGTAACAACAGCAACCCTGAGAATAAAAATATAATAATATGCCAGACAGTAAGAAGAATGGAAAGGAGGGAGAGAGAGTAAATCCTCAGTCCTTACAAGGATTTCCACCATTATTTGGGTTTCCTCGACGCCGTTGTCAGATCGAATGGAAGGAATACGCGTACGAAAAGCCGTACCACACCCAGGGCATTTCCTTCTTAGAAGACCTCCTCAACAACATCGGGTAAGCGAAATTGCAGCAGCGCTGCAAGTGACGACTGACGGACACGTATTCATCATCTACTGCGGTAAAATTTTTGTCAAGAATAAAGACCTAATCGTTGCGATCGTTCTCTGCACAGGGATAATGCTAACACAACGCGGACGGCGTGGACATCGAAAACTGTTTTTGATAAGCTCTCTGCGATGTGACATTCCCTCACTGAACTAGTAGAGTAAATTATAGGTTTGTGAGAGCCATCGATCGTATAAGCGCTGCGTAGCCCTTATTATTGATGTAATGAAATACGTTCACAGTGGATATGTATTATACATATTATATTACTATGTCTATAGTTTCAGCATGCACGTTTTCTCATGATGCGCTCAAGCTAGCAAGCATGTGTACGTATGAGACGGATGTAATGAATAAGTTAAATGTGTTCAGTTGTCATTCTAATGTAGCTGTGCAAATGGCATCATTGAATACAGATGTATGCTCTATAAATTTGAAGCTGTTGTGTGACGACATAATAATGAACTTGCATGCTACATATGTATCAGTCTGCAATCGATATAAATCTAGATATGTGTATGTGTGCACGCATGATAAGACACATACGCACTGCTGACTTCGTTATATTGCTTGGGTCTCTCTAGCTCTGTGCATACACTGATACTGCTGCTATTGCGTGCAAAGCTGTGTCACGTTGTATAGTAGCCTGCGATTGCCTTTTACAGCACAACTTTTAATTAAGTTAGTTGTATTTGTACAACGTAATAACGACACGTTCATGATGTCTAGCAGATGTACATGTTTGCATGCATGTAACACGCGGGATTCATTTCATAATGAGCCATACTTATAATAGACACAGCAATACACTATATATATTATATATATTGTGTATTGCATGTCTATCATCATATTATAAGCAGGCGCGCAGCTGCTTCTCTAGCTTGCTATACGCTGTGTGTCGCGAATTTGTAGATCGATGTTGCGTTTGTACCTATGCCTACGCTACACAATAAATTAACATATCAGCACCAAAGGTCTACTACTGCAAAAGGTCATAGCATGATGCAGTTGTAATTAGGAGGCATGCGATAACCTGGATCGCCTTGTTAGATGATAATAGACTTAGCAATATATTATATTGCATATCTATCATGATGACATTGCATAACACTTACAAGGCGTACATGGCAGCACCAAAAAGTACAGCTCCTAAATTTCAGCTATACAAAGCAATATATATATGTAGTATGTACCTGCCAGAATACGAAGCATGATGCTTACATTCAACTACTATCCACTTTGGATTTGTCTTCGAAAGAAACAATATGTCATGCCTAATTATATGGAAAGCTTTTCCACCAATCTCTGCTCTATCCATCTCATTGGTTCATACAATACGCTGTGAGCTTGCTCTAATGTCTTAAAATGTGAAATGTTACGTTGGACTCTTTGGAGCATCCTTGCAATGGCAGATTAGCAGTATGTAGGAGAGCGTTGCAGGTCACCTTTTTCTATAGCATTCTGCGCATGCCTTATCGATCGTCAAGTAAGTCTTAATCTAAGTAGCGTTTGAGTAGCCTGGTGGTGGATGGGTTGAACCCGGAGACATCTTTCCCATCCTTCCTCGAAGCTGCGATTTGATTTCGTACAGTTTTGCCAAGTTCCTTGCCCAGTTCCACTCCGTATTGGTCAAAGCTATTGATTCTTAGAGCATAGCAGCAGTATTGCAAGCGATGAGAAAGTTTGGTCATTTACATTGATCGCTCGCTGGAGCACTACGCTTCTCCATCGATTCGAAGAATCAGCAAAACACAAAGATATGCGCGAGATATTTCAGCATTGAGAGCGCGGGGTATTGCCGCATGGATAAAGCCCAATAGTTTGCTTCTCTCACTATTTTCCTTCGCTTTGTTTTGGAAAGACTCACTCTACACAGTTACACACGTACCCCCATATGAAGCCCTGGACGGCAATTCTGTGCTCGTACAGAGCGAGCAGCTGGCCGATTGTGTAGGCGTTGAGCTCATCGAAGAGCAGTATGGTGGAGGGTCGGTTCCCTGGCATTCTCTTGTTTTTCGGCACCGACAACAGGGGAAATGGTAGTGCACACAGGAGGCAGCAACACAAGTAGCAAACGGCAGGAGGAGCAAGAAGAGAAGGAGGAGGAGGAGGAGGAGGAGGAGGAGGAGGAAGAGGGAAAGGAGGGGAAATCAGAGCTGAGTCGATACGTTGATGCGCATTAGAGGATCCGTTGTCATCAGGTTAACAAAGACTGCCGATGGATGTTACCTTGTGCGGTATGAGCTCCTCCTCAGTTGCGAGAGAGCGCAGTTCCTCATCGGTCCTCCCCAGCGCCAATGCGTCAGGCTGAGCAAAGAAGTTGGCCATCAATTCGTCGTGATTCGAGACGACCTCCCCCGGAAGCTCAATGGGGGTCTGGCTATGTTTGAAGCCGATGAAATCCACCGGCACCTCCCTGCCTTGATGCAGCAGCTGGAAAAAGGAATGTTGGGCGTTCGTGCCGGGCTCTCCAAACTCAATCTCAGCGCATTCGTATGGAATGGCAGAGCCGCAGGTGGAGACCGACTTTCCGTTGCTTTCCATGGATATCTGCTGTACGTGCGGCGCGAACTTGGCCAAGGCTTGCGCATAAGGGATCAGCGCGCGCGTGGCGTATCCTTGGAAGGTCGACTGCCAAACTGCGATGAGACCCAGCAGCACAGGTAGGTTCTTCTCAATGGGGGCTTCCATGAAGTGCCTATCGACGCTGCGAGCGCCTCTCAGAAACTGCCGCACCACATCCATGCCGTACGCGAGCGAGAGCGGCAGCAGTCCTACCGCCGACGTAACGCTGTAGCGCCCTCCAACCCAATCCCAGAAGATGAAGATGTTCTCAGGCGCAATGCCAAACTCCACACACTTCTCGTGGTTCGTGCTGACGGCAACCATGTGCTTGCTCACCGTCTCCTCTGAATCATGGCCCATGGCGTCCCGCAGCCACTGCCGCACCGTGCGCGCGTTGAGCATCGTTTCTGCTGTGGTGAACGTCTTTGAGATCACTACGACAAGCGTCTCCTCAGGATCGAGGCCTTCAAGTGCCCGGTCTACGCCGACCTTATGTATCAACCGCAGTGGGTATTCGAGAGGTACAGAGAACGCAGCAGCAGCAGCAGAGCAAATCAAAAGTCGAAAACCGTGCTCTGAACTTTCGGGATTGTACGTGGAAGAAATCGGTGATGGTGGTGCTAAACGAGACAGTCTTCAGCCCAAAAAATCACTGGCGTTCTCACGCGAGTTCAGGCAATCATGACAGGGTGAATGATAGGGAGAGGCGAAAAACCAGCTACAACACTACAACAAGAAAAAAATCACCAAAGAAGTTGGAAATCTGATGATCTGCGGATGCTCTGCCGCAGCATAGTCAACTTATTCATTTTTATGTTTTAGTTACAGGGTCGATATTCGCTAGAAACCGTAAACGTCGGCCGTCCGATCCCTCCCGGCCCATTGGATCGGAATGGAGAGCTTCCGCCACAAATTCAGCTCCTAGATAACTGCCTCCAATGCCAATGGCAACGACATTTTTCAACGCTTTCCCGGTCGCACCGCTCCATTCCCCGCTGCGAACGCGTGCAGAGAAGTCTTCGATTCGGTTGATAACAGATATCACTTCTGTCAGCTCGCACTCCTCTCCTTCCTCACAGCGCAAGGCCGTGTGGAGGACTGCACGGTTTTCTGTGGGGTTCATCGTCTCGCCTATTTCAGTAGTGAAACAACGATGAGAAGGTGATGAAAATAAAGAATATATTGTAAAATATTATTATGCTTCTGACACTTATCGACTTTTTGGTGGCTTGGTGCTCATATAGTTATACTACTGCCACTACTACTTCAACAACAATCACGACGAAAATGATGATAACGACGAGTACCACTACTTTTTATTACAACACACCATGCCCCATCTTCTGTATCTTCTCGGCCACGCCAGCTTCGCGCGCTAGGTTGAGCAGCAGATCGAGGGTTTCCGCTGTCATTTTCTGCCGCGAGAAATCCATAAATATGCCGTTGGTCTCCACTACGAGCTTATCACAACGCTTTTCATCTTGGATCAATTCTCGTAAGTGCGGCATCGGTGTTGCAGCGTGGTGGAGAAGTGCCTGGTACTCCTTCGAGTCAGCGATACGCTCTGATGATACTGACGATGATGACGCCGTAGAAGAGGAAGAACCAAGTGCTTCGCTATCCGCCTTATAGTTAAAGGACGCCTTTGCTGTGCTGCGGGCAGGGACAGATGGCAATATACTACGGGAGAAAGTCGACAAAGAAGATGCACTGAAGGTTCCGATCGAGGGGGTCAACGATTCGGGACTGGTGCGGTGGAAAACTGGCGGAAAAGCTCGAGATACACCGGAGGTTCTTTTATAGAAGGATTTCGAAGATCTTACTAGCCCCGTGTGAAGAGGGGACGAGGGTTTTGCTCTTTGCTCAAATCCCACCCATGAAGCCGCGAGCATGGCCACGGCAACCAACAAAGCTACAACTGCCGCACATTTACTCCCTGGTGACCATCCAGTGCTCTTCCCTCTGATCATATCTTTAGTTGTATAAATAAAGAGTGAGGAGATACATCAAGAGCTCACGGAGAGTATACTTGCTAGCTTGGTTACCGTCGGAGCGGGGGGAGGGGGATTCGAGTAGCTACTGAGTGCTGATATGGAGTAGATACTTTTTTATCGAAGAAATATCCTAACTATATAATACCTAAATCGCAACAGTCATCCTCAAAAGCCCGTTCCCTTTTATGCTCAACGACATTACATCAACTGTGTATTTCCCAAAAAATGCAACGCGTTTCTATGCATAGTTTCGGTCTCCTGGAAAACTCCAAACAAACGAATCTTCACGAAGTGGCGTTCTGTTTCAGCTTTAAGGCAACTGAGCTCCTCCACAATGGCAATGCAGCTTTTCTTGAAGGGTACGTCGTCGCTAGTCCGAGCAAGACCCAGGGGATTTCTCGTTAAATATCGGATATCCAGCGCACCAAACATCGGAAATCGTCTGCGAATGTTGTAACGACTATCTTTGAACAATCAGAACAGGAGTCTCAAGAATTTATTTGGAAATATGGTGGGAGCGGTTGTCGCTCCGATAGAATCCAGTCAGTTTTTACTTCTTATTCGTACGTCATAAAAAGCTGATAAGAACACGGAGGGGCACGAGGACACCCTTTCCGACTTACCGATGCTCGCGCAAACCTCATTTCAGCTGGGTATACTGTAGGAAGAAAGGGAGACGAGAAGACAACGCACATATGTAGACTAACTTCAAACGAATTCATATGCGTTATTTCAGCTTTAACATGGAAACCAACCACGATCGCTCCTCCGCTTTCCATGCACGTGAGACGAACCTGCGGTCCTCTTCACTTAACCTCCTCGGATCATGAGCTGCATGGCTGTACTAATTATCCTGATAATTCCACTCAGTTAACAAGGTGAAATCAATGTCACACCGATTTTAGGGCACCTATTTCATTCGTAATTTCCTCCATCAGGCCCTATTCGTCTTGCTGCAACCCGAACGCAGTATTCTCCGAATATTCGAGTGAAATCACCTGCTCTGACTGTCACAAGGGGAAACCTCTCTCCATATCCTCTGCGTGCAACGGAGCAGCATCCAAACACGAAGAATTCAGCAACAACGACAATAAGTGACGAGAATCTAGGCGAGAAAAGAGCGTCTGCGACAAGCCAATTTGATGCCATTTCGAGGATGACTGGGGTCGTTGCGGACACGGGAGATATCGCTGCGATCAAGCAATACAAACCCATCGATGCCACTACAAATCCGTCGTTGATCCTAAGGTGACAAATGCCTTGGGAAGAACACGAGTTGCAGCATTTTCCCCATCTTGCGTTCACTAATCGTCATTATCACATTCAATTTGCAGTGCTACAAAGATGGAGGATTATCAGCCCTTTCTTCTCGATGCTGTCAAGTATGCTATTGCATCCAGCATGAACCGAGGGATGGGATACGACGAGGAGAGACTAGCTCTTGCAATGGACCGCCTTGCTGTCAACTTCGGCTCTGAGATCGCAGCACATGTTCCTGGCTTAGTAAGGTTGCCATGATACAGCAGGGCACTAATAGCAGCAGCAGCACTATGACCTTGTAAGCTCATCATTTTATGGCAGTAGTACCAATAGTAGCAGAAACATGACTTGGTTGGAAGCATTGCACAAAATGCTGAGTTGATGTTACTTTGAAAGCACGGAGGTCGACGCGCGGCTTTCCTTCGACACCGAAGCTACGGTGCAACGGGCCCGAAGACTAATTTCTATGTACAAGGAGAAAGGCATCGACTCCTCGAAAGTGCTCATCAAGATTGCAAGTACCTGGGAGGGGATCAAGGCTGCAGAGGTAGCAATCACCATCACCACTAGCAGCAGCAGCAGCAGCAGCAGGAGCAATGCACCGCCATGTCTCGGGACGAAAATCTCCGGCACTTGCCTATATCAGCACCGAAAATCTGATTATCTTCTTCCTCCTCTTCTTCATGCTCTCCCCCTCCCTATATCCCTACATTGGACAGATTCTGGAGGCCGAGGGGATCCGCTGCAACCTCACATTGCTGTTCTCAATGGCCCAAGCTGTAACAGCGTGCGCGGCAGGGGCATATCTTATCTCCCCCTTCGTTGGCCGCATCACTGACTGGCATGCTGCCCAGAGCGGCATCAAATGCGTCGATGGCGTCAATGACCCAGGCGTTGAATCTGTGAGGAACATCTTCAACTACTACAAGAAGCATGGTACTCTTTTGTCCTTCTGGGGTTTCTGAATTACCTCTACATCAACACCAATAATTAGTAGCAATTTCCTCCTTCCACCCTCTTACCCACTACTCGGCTGGCCTCTACAACTCCGCTACCTATCCCTTCTTTGAACCATGCCGTCTGGACTTGTATCCTTCATTCTATTCTGACACGCAGCAAAGAAGGGACGTTTCAGAAATTTTCAAATCATCACTACTACTTTACTATAACTATTGCAGGCTCAGATACCGTGGTGATGGGAGCTTCTTTCAGGAACAAAGGACAGGTTTCAGGACCCCATACGATAAAGACGGCAACGAAGAGTGCATGTTGAAAAGAGAGCGTTGAGAATCATCACAGCTATTCGTTTGGATGCAAAAATGTTTCTAGACAACAGCCTTTAGCTTGCTTAGTCTCAGTATCTCCCATCTTCCTTTCCCCCTCCCCTTCGTCGTATTCCGGTCCTCGCAGATTCTGGAGCTAGCAGGGTGTGATAAGCTTACGATCGCGCCTAAATTCTTACAGGAGGTACTTCCTAGCAGCGATACTAAGGGGAGGGAGAAGGGAGAATAGAGGGATTGGTTATCACCATACGGGTTGTCTTCGTCGAGGACTTTTCTTCCATGAACTTCCGCCACTTTCCTCGCATTTACAAAGATAGGAGTGGTGGCGGCAGTTATACCTCTTTTCATCATTGTCAAATTCATCCGTTTCGGATAGCTTGCACGCTTTCGCGCACGTCGTACGAATACGCTCGGCGTCGTTTCCTGCTTGCTATATACAGATGCTAGAGTGCAATGACGACGTGCCTCAAAAGCTGCGCGCAGACTCGAGCGTCTCGATGGACATCCCAAAAATTGAAATCGATGAGAAGTCCTTCAGGTAGTCATTAACGACTATCCACTGTTTAGATTCGATACATTGTCTACCTCTACCTCTACTTTGCCCGCGGTGCATTGGCTAGAAATACCATTCTTTCTTGGTGATACTTCTCTGAACGATGGTTGCGGTGACGCGAACCAATTGGTGCACAAATGACAAATGGCAATCGTCAACTTCCTCCCCGCTGTGCGTGCAATGGGACAGTTGAATCGTCCACCTGTTCTGTCTCTATGTTGTGGTAGGTACATGATGAATGAGGATGCGATGGCGACGGAAAAGCTAGCCGAGGGGATTCGTGGATTCGCAAATGCTGCAGAAGAACTCGAGAATATCATGAAGCAATATTTGTTCGTATAGTGTGGATAGTAGTAAATCTGAATCTTTTGAGTGTAGCAAGACCTTGGAAAATCCTGGTGTGTGTGCACAGCCACAAACACACCCACCCACATGTACACACAGACGTACACATGCGTATGTGTATACACATGCATATGCATGTAGGACAATCTAGCAATGCCAAATTTGTCACAAATATGCCAGTATGATGCACATCTAGACATGCGAGTTGTCGTCAAAACAAACTAACACAACTTTATTTTAGCGCTTTTGCAGAAGCTTTCTAGCTTTGCACAGCTTTAGAGCCATCATTGTGTTTTGCTGATCATTTAAAAAGTGCAACGGTTGTTCATCACATCCGCTAGTCCGTCTCACACACAATCCATTCATTCATGGCATTCGTCAGAATGCGCACGCTAGCACGGCTAGCTAGACCAGTCATGCATGATCGAATTTTAGGTGTGTCGCATCTCTTTGTCAGCTAGGACAACAGATGAACAATGCAATGTGTCAGATGCTACACACATCTAGACATGTGCCTGTGAAGATTGATGACAAATTGAATGATCGGACGCAAACTATTTACAAATCTACGCCGTTTGTCATCATGTACACATATCGCATGATTAGTTTGTGATCGATGTCTATGTGGTTTGCTGCTTGCGCCTGGTGTTTGGCCGTTTGCCTCTTTGGGCGAAGTATGGCCTTAATTGTTGAATTCCATACAGTAATGTGCGTGCTAAGAGATGACGTAGCCTCAGAAATGATCTAATCATCATCATCAAAGCCTCCCCTCATGCTAGTGAAATCAGCTTCACCATCAGGATATTCCGAACTACCGAAGCCTCCGCTCCCTCCCCAGACTGCTTCACTATTATCTCCTCCCCAGCCAAAGCCTCCTTCATTACTATTGTTGTTCACTGCAACACTCTCCCCAAATCCAATATTGCTTGAAGAAGAGTCACCGAACCCGCCATCCCCTCCTGCATCCCCAGAATCTCCCCCCCAGCCAAATCCCCCCCCCCCGTTGCTATTGTTGCTTGCTGCAGCACCATCCCCTCCCCAGCCAAAATGGGCGGACCCATTTTGGCTTGCTTTTGCCTCGGAAGCATTGCTACTAATCGCCGCAAAGCTCGATCCGCCGTCACTTGATGCTGAAGAACCGAAGACATGCCCTTCCCCGCTGCTGCTGCCGCTACCAACACTTCCCTGGTCAACAGCAGCATCTTGCCCAAATAACCTATTTTTGAGAGACGTTCACTAGTCAAGATTCTCTACTGTAAGTTGCTAATTTAGGGGCAGCAGGAATTTGTAAAACGTACCGCGTATTATGCGCCCCCGCACCAAAGAGGGAGTCAGCAGAGCCTTCCCCTCCAAAGGACTGTGCCCCGAATTGCGGCGAAAACGACTCATACGAATCAAATTCAGACGATAGCTGCAAGGATCCGAGATTTGCTCCCCCTGGTGGCGACCCTAAGGGCGCCTGACTTTCTTTTAACTCTTTGCCACTACTAGTGTTGTGAAGGCTGTCCGGCCCTTTTGCCTGGAGAACACGCATGTATGTGTATGTGTATGTGCGAGTGTTTGTGTATACGTGTCTGTATACATGCGGCCGTGCCAACGCCCAGAAAATAAAATGATCAGAGAATGATGGTAGTGACTCTCAGTTTCAATATTTCAATAATGCTCGTGCTCGAAGTGTGTACATCTCCACAAGTCCTTACCGTGGTGGTATCTTTGGCCTCCTCGCTGTTATTCTTATCTCTGATGCCTAACCGTTCCTCCAATGCATTTCGAAGAGTCGCCACGTGCTCTGTTCATCAGACACCAACCGCAAATTACTAATATCACGATGCTTTCTTTCTTTCCATGCTGGACTATTTTCTTGTCATCTCGTACACATACGTAGTATAATTAGTGGCGACTTGTGCGAGCACGGCATTCGAATGAGACGCATGCAAGTACGATACGAAGCATCATTGCAATGATGCTGTGATCAACGATTATGGCTTATCATGGCTCTCACCCTGTTTCATCGCACATTGGTCAATAACCAGGTCCAGGGTTTCATACAGCGCTTTGAGATCTTCGTCGATTTCTAGATCTTCCACGATGGTACCGATGTACTGGCCCAGTTTTATCTCTTCCAGGAATTTCCTTATGTTCCTTCCTCCTTCTCCTCCTCCTCCTCCTCCTCCTCCTCCTCCTCCTCCTTCTCCTCCTTCTCCTCCTCCTCCTCCTCCTTGTTCTCCAAATCCCCATCCTCCTCCTCCTCCTCCTTCTTCTTCTCCAAATCCCCATCCTCCTCCTCCTCCCCATCCTCCTCCTTCTCCTTCTCCTCCTCCGAATCCTCCTC
>ADNK01003122.1:0-41099 GCA_000320545.1 Bigelowiella natans CCMP2755 | reverse complement strand
CCACATAAATATAAGTCACATTATCTCTCCTCAGCCGCCAGCAGCAGCAAGTGGAGGCGGATAATGCACCGCACAGAGAAGCATACTAGAGAGAGAGACTTCGTTTCCTATAATCGCATTTGCAATTATGTGCGACATCTGCGTGAGGGTGTGCGCCGCCTGCTCGTACATACTTGTACTATACTATGTAGATGAGGTTATAAATTGGGGGTATAGATGGATGAATAGATGATGCATATGATGATGAATATGCTTTTGTTATATATATATATATATATATAAATACGGCTCGAGACGAATATATATATCACACACACCACACACACACTACATATATATATATATATATATATATATATATATATATATATATATATATATGTAGAGTCGGCCAACAGCCAAAAGCATCATCATCGTCACGAGCCGCATTTCCATCCATTCATCCATCCATACCACAAAGCATCATCATCATCATCATCATCATCTATTCATCCATCCATACCCCAATTTAGAACATCATCAACATAGTATAGTACTAGTATGTACTAGTAGCGGCAAACACCATCACGACGATGTCCCAATAATTTCAAATGCTATTATAGCAACCTCCTTCTCTCTCTCCTCTTCCTCTTCCTTGTCCTGCTCCTTATCCTCCTCCTCTTGCTGCTGCTGCTGCTCAGGATTTGACTTATTGTTCTTTATTTTTATGTGGTCTCCTTCTCCTCCTCCTCCTGGTGGTGGTGATGACGATACTGCTGATAAAACCGCAGCAGCAGCAGTCGTGGAGGCAATGTGTACCCCTGTTAATGTAAATGGCAGCAGCAAGAGGAATCATCGGTTAGACCAAGATAAGAACAACGAAAACAGCAGCAGCAGCAACAACAACAAACAACAACAAGAAAATAGAAGAAGACGTAGCAGTAGCAGCTGTATGTAGTAGTAGGAATGATAGGAATAGTAGCTACAGTAGCACTTGTATGTTACTCAGACGTAATACCTTCTCCACCTCCCCCCCCTCCTGTCAGTACAGGTGCTGCAGATTCTGCTGTTGGTGCTAATAAGGGTGGTGGTACTACTGGGGCTGCTATTGCTATCTGAATAACAATGGTTGTTTCTCGTTATATCCATCACAATTCATCATCATCTGTGGTCCTTTTTACTACTACTACTACTAATGCTACTATTACTACAACTACTGGTGGTGATGGCGATGACTATTATATGGAGACGAGGAAGTAGCAGTAGTAGTAGTAGTCTACTAACGAGTCGTTTTTTGTAGTTAAAGGGACAACAGCAGTGGCAGCGGACAGTGTTAATAATTAGCAGATGTGTAAATGCTTGCTTGCTGCTCAATAGTACTACTTGTTTTATAGGGAGGTACAGCAGCCATATTCTTCTTAATATACACATGAATCTTTGAAAACAAAGGAAAGTTACCACATCAACTAACTTGTTCTTCTTCACATTCTCTTCCTCCTCCTCATGCCGTTGTCTGTGTTGCTGTTTCTTCTTCTTCTCGGTTACCTTGTCCTCCTTCACTTCCATGATTTCTCCTCCCTTACTATTGCCACTATCATTAATCTTCTCGGTTACCTTATCCTCCTCTACTTCCATGATTTCTCTTCCATTACTATTGCCACTATCATTAATCTTCTCCATATTTACCTTCTCCCAACCATTGCTGTGTTGATCATGGTCAATCTTCATATTTATCTTCCCCTCCCCCTCTTTTCGTTCTTGATCTTCTTTTTTTTCAGCATCATATCCTCCGGAAGGACTCTTCTTCGTAGCAGTACCAGTACCAGTAGTAGTGGTAGCAGCAGCAGCAGCAGCAATAATAACAGGTATTGTCGTATGATTATTTAACTTTGAAGAAGTGGCAGTAGTAGTAGTTTCTTTATTCTTTTCTATCCCTCCACAGATAATACCATCATCACCATCACCCTTATTGTTGTTATTATTATTATTTTTATCATTATATCTTATGTCTCCGCCTCCTCCTCCTCCTCCTCCATTATCTTCGTGATGGTCGTCTTCTTCTTCCATCAGCTTCTCTATTTCTCGAGCACAATCCTTACGTTCTCGATACGCGGAAGAAAGAGTGGAGAAAAGCACGCGCCGTTTTTTCCTAAAAAGTGTGGCTGCTGCTATTTCCTACAAGCACATGCACACATAAATTCACCATGATCACCATAATACAACATCAATTCTAAAATAGCAGTAGTAGTAGTAGTAGTAGTAGTAGTGTGGGTATCATCATTTCGTACAACAACAACACACACGCAAAACACACACACACGCACATCACCATCCCATGATAATAATACATGTAGTAGTAGTTGTAAGTAACCCTAAATACATTAGGTACTTCAAATACTGATATGTACTACTACTACTACTACTACTACTACTACTACTACTGCATGTGTGAGTGTTGTGCATACATTAGGCACTAGAACTAATTATGAATAGGTGGAGGAGGAATAGTGGTGGTAAGGAGAGGCAGCAGAAGTAAGTAGAGAGACTACAAATATGCTGATTATTACCTGCTCCGTACTACATAAAACCGTAATAGTTAGATTAATTATCAGTGGTTTAGTCATCATCATCGTCGTCGTTATATGGGTGGTATCTCTTTCAAGCAAACGTAGCAGCAGGAGCAGCATTAGGGATGGGGTAGGAGGATAAAACCTGTTGTCGTCGTCGTTGTTCTGAGGGGTTAGTATCCCATCCCATTTGTTGGTGTAGTTGTTCAGAAGGTGACATCATTTCCAATGCTTCGCTTCCTGCCGTTATATATATATATATATATATATATATATATATATATAGAAGTATGCACTTGGTAGTGTGAGTGAGTGAGATTATCATCAAGACCGATAACAATTTTGTTCTTAGAATAAGAAAACATCATCATCATCATCATTATTATCATCATCATCACTATCATCATGAAGATACCTAATATTCGTTTCAGTGTTTCTCTATTGCGAAGAATGAGTTGTTGTCTTTCCTTTTCCAAATCATTTTCTTCTTTTCTGATCTTCTGTTTAAGTTGTTAATGAATATTAATGAATATTCATATTATACATATCATATATTGGTAAACTAGAGGTTTCTGCTTAGAGTAGTAGTAGCTCATCGGCTAGTACTTGAAGGGAGGAGGAGGAGGAGGAGGAGAGAGAGAGAGAGAGAGAGAGAGAAGAAAAATATATCATCATCATGATCATGATCATCATCATCATCAATACATAATAGACAGATAGTAGTAGTAGTAGTTGTAGTACTTGTACATTTTCAACAGCTGCTGCCATTGTTTTTGGAGGGCCGATACGAGAATCATATTCAAATTTTTGCTGCTTGATGATGTCAGAACGTGAATAATCTGGGGACGAATACCAGAATAAGAAGTTAGCCCTCATCACCATCATCACCATCACGTGGCTAATCTCATTATCATAGTATTTATTACTTATTTACGGTTAGGGGAAGACTATTGTTCTCTCAATCATCACAGTATTTATGACTTATTTACAGTTAAAAAGAAGTGAATATCTTCCTCTGCGTGTATTCGTCGTCCGTACTACTACTACTACTACTACTACTACTACTATAGTTCTTACCCATCTCTTGGTGACCATCATCCAGCAGCCCTCCTAGATTTCTCTTTGACTCAGGCCTGAGTTGACGTATTCGGCGCTCCAACATGTTGTTCCTTGCCTAAACAAAAACCGCTGTCATCATCACTGTAACCTTCCGTATTGTCTTCTAAATTATCCCCTCCCTCCTCTTTCCCTACTGCTATTTAACAGCAATGGTTTTTCCTCCATATGAGCACAGTAATAGTAAGTAAATGAATGAGTATGTATATCTTATTACTCGTTCCGTGGCAAGCGACTCAGAAAGAAGCAACTACGTATAGAATATATAGTAGTAAGTAGATCTATTGGGTGGTGTTTGTTTAATCATCGACAGAAGAACAATTATACTACTAGTAGAGGATGAATCAACAATACTGGCGTATATAATCAGAATTGATCTCTTCATCTACAAATACTCAAACGAATCATCACCTCTCCATTATTTAAGACTACTCATTTAGTACCAACTGCCGTGTCAGCGCCAATGTAAACTCATCCTAGAAATAATAATAATAACAATAATAATAATAATAATAATAAGATCAAGGTGAGTCACTTATTTTGAATGACAACTTCATTCTTATAAAATTCTTCATATCAGCATTACCACCACAAACAACCACAGATATCTTCTCAATGGTACTACTCAAAGCCAACTCACAAAAAAGTAGTTAACATCTCAGATTAGCATCTTATTATCCAACCGACCGAATGGCTTGGCTGCTGAGGCACCTGGTAATGATGATCATGATGATCATGATGATAATGAGGATGATAGGTTTGTTGTAGTGCTCCTGCTGGAGGTGCTGAATGCTCGTCACAGCCAAGTTGAAGTAGATGTGTTGGCGTCGAAGAAGAAGAAGGAGAAGAAGACGGAGAAGAACTCCATCGTGGTAATACTACTACTACTACGCTACGATAGTAGCTGCGTCTCCAACTAATCATTGCGCATCCACTACTAAGCAAAACCACCATGAGATAAATACATCGTCGAGGAAGGGCCAGATGTATCTTTGAATAATTCGAACTATGTTTAGATTGGTGAGTAGTAGCAAGTAAAAGCTTGTATTTGGATCGTAATCGAAGCAGTAACAGCAGAATCAAAAGCAGAATCAACAGCAGCATCACCAGTAGTTCTCCTTTCATCGTTGAGAATCACAGTGTTTTGCCGATCAGTTGTTCCTCATGGCTATATTTCTTTCTATGAGATCTTCCTTTACCAATGGGAAAATAACTTCGTCCATATTCTAACGTTGGTCTTCCTCCACCTCTTTCCTCTCATCGTATCAAATCAGTACCGATCATGATCATTTCTATCTTCCATTGGATCTACTGTTAATCAGTACACTAATCTACTGATCGACTACTATATCATTTTTTTTTACCTATGAACATCGTAAATTATTTGACAGCGTGAGATTATTTGTAGATTTAAATGTTGTTATTGTTGGATTTGGATTATCATCCCGGATAGATCGTAGATCTAGATGCTCCAATAAATATTAGATCTACATGTGGAATGGAAAATATAGGAATCTAGACATCATTGGCATGTCGTAACATAGGCTTTACATGGGGTTTCCATCTGTTCTTATGTCTACTGGTGTTGTATCAAGAGGTGGAGGTCATTTACAAGGTAACGACATGGAAACTATAGATATAGTTGATAAGATTCGATGTAAGATTATTGTAACGACATAACGACATGGTACTCCTACTACAGGCCTGTACTAGCGTAATACACATATAATACTCGCCGAGTAGTAGTCAAGCCACATAGTTGAGAGGATAATAATACCCACCAAGAACAAACAGAAGGAGGGGGAGAGAGAACCCGCCAACCAACCAACGAAGCAACGGGACTTTCTAAAACAAGGCAGAATTTGGAAAAAGGTAGGTGGTGGATGCAGAACCAAAGTGGAGGATTAGCACTGTTAAATCTATTAAATCAATGTCATATTTTCAAAGGGGAGGGGACTACTCTGTCGAGCCAGAACACCGAGACTTAAGAAGGAATAGCGGACCAGTCTGTGTAATGGGGCTATATAGTCGCAGGGAAAAAGCATCTGAACGTCTTCAAGGGAATCTTCAAAGGGACGAACGATAATGGAACAACGACTGCAGCAAAAAGGGCCAAAGCATGCTCTCTTGGTATTGCTAAGCATTTGCTGTACATTGATGGAGACAAAATTTTGATTCGCTGGGGCTCTTTCGCTAGGTCGAGGTGGCAAGGGAAGAATCAAAATTCGATCTAAGAAAAGGCTTGCAGCTTCTAAGAGATGCGGAAGTGAAGAAAATGGTGAGTATTAGTAGTCCAATAATTATTTCTCCTTCTCCAAGTAATGTTTGCCTATGACCAATAAGACCACCTAAAATGGTATCCAGGTTGATGAGAGTGCCAAATTAGAGAGCAAGATACGCTTGCTTAGACAAGAAGTACTGAAAATTGCAAGGTATATTCTACCTGTTATATCATGTTGTTTTGCTAATATTTTGATAATCATTTGATGCACAGGAAAAATTTCATGTTGCAAGCTGCGATTAAATTCTACATGGATCAGATTGGCTTGGCCGTTAGGAAAAAGAAGAGTTCGATAGATAAAGTGTGCCAAAATCTTCTCGTTTGCTAATGGCGATGTCATAAGCGTCCTCCTTTCATTTTTGTTGTGGTTTATGCGTAGAGAATGTACATCGAGGATACAATGACCATGATTGAAGCAGGAGAAAAGGATCTTGTTTTAGATCATGAGTAATATAACAATCAAAAGAGGTTTTAAAAATCAGCGGGTACTGACAATTGTATAATATAGGGAAGCTTTTGCTACGGTGGCTCACGTATTGCAAAACCAACCACGGTGCATAACAGACAGACACTGCTGCTATTTGATATGATTAAATCACTGAAATATCAGCCCAGAAATAATTATGATGTTATTGTGGTAGCTATTTGTCAGCTTTCGCACAAGTTCTACCTGTCAAAGCTACGGAAAGTTTCACTCAAATGGTGATTTTTGAGTTGTTTGGAGACCAGGTAGTAACGTCGTTTCTTTTGAAAATGTCTACGCAATTTCTGGGGTTCATTGCTATTGGTATTTGATTTTATCATAGTATATATATATATGTTTTTGAGAATAACCATATGATGATTTTTAGCATGATCCTCGAGAGGAACGGCTTTTGCTAGAATTCTTTGAACTGATGCTGGAGAGAGAAATAAGAGATCAGGTGGTGCTGCACACACAGATACCAGTAAAGACTGTTTGCTCTAGATCTTCAGTAGAATCTTATATCTCATTTCTTTATTCTATCTCACAAACAATGCAGAAAGAGAAAGATGTAGGAATCAACAGTCTATTTCGTACAGCAACTATCACCACCAGGCTCTTTGATGCTTATGCAACAAGAGGAAGGGTAAAAGAGTGCTTACAATCACATATTCCGTTATGATGATTATGTTTGGTTCGTGACAACCTATTAGGGATTAACGGTTTTGAGAACTATTCTTCATGATCCTCTCAAAAAACTCATTGAATCGAAAGATAATTTAGAATTAAGACCCTCAGAAATCCTAAGGTTTGTGTGTGTGTGTGTGTGTGTGTGTGTGTGTGTGTTGTAGATAGATATACAAGCAGTATGTACTAAGAAGATGAGACATCTTTTTCTTTAGCTGATAATATGCTCATTATAATTGTTTTTCTCCTTTGTCATTAGGGAAACTATATTATAGCATTATTCCCAAGCTATATTGTATAGCAGTGGATAATATATAGCACTATTCTCAAGCTATTTGTATAGTAGTGGAGAGTAGTAGTAGTAGTAGTAGTAGTAGCTCTAATGACTTCCTTCCTTCTTTTTAAGAAGGAATCACCATAAAATGGCAGATTGTCCATTTCTTTCTTATCTGCTGTTATCTGCTGTTTCAGAGAAATTGACAATCTGGGTGAAAAGGCACTTATATACAATAGAGACGCTGAGAAAGTGAAGATGTTTTCTTTTCCCTCTCCCTCTGACCTCCTGCTTCTTCCCCCATCATGTTGTTCAAAGACTGCACAACCTTCGCTACTACTTAACAGTATCATTTACCACTACTTCCCCACTATTTCAATGTACTAGTTTGCTGTCTGGCAGTAGTCAGAGCTACTTCTGCTACCCCCCCATATCCGTCTTTATCCTTTTCTTCATAAAATGTTTATTTCAAGTCCTTTTCTCCATAAATAGTTAAATCCAAAAAGTACATATAACATCAGTGCACGTAGGAGCTTAATTGGAAAATTTCCTCTTCATTCAGGATGTTCGCGTGATAGAAGTCCAAAAGAGAAGGGTTAAAGAATTGCTTCGTATTTGCACAGATATATTTAAAAGGTACTACTACTACTAGCAGCATCATCACCAGTAGTAGTAAGTAGAGTAGCAGTAGTGGTCTGTGTGTCATCAGGTACGTACCAGAGTATATGTTAATAAAGAGGGGTTCAGCCCTTCTGCACAGAAGAAGTTGTACTGATTCATAATGTTTAATTTTGTTCTAAAGAATCGTCCAGTGCGTAGACGACATTCCCTTTGGCATTCGTTGGATTTGCAAGAGGGTATTATGTATATTGTCCCTATTTTCGTTAGTTCTGTAATAGTTCAATAGTTTTTGATGACACCACCTCTAACGACTGAATAATTCCATCATTAGGTAGGAGAAATTGGAAAGAGCATCTTCCCTGATCTAAGTGCAAAGAATCTTGACAAACTTGTTGGAGGTACTACTGATTGCCCAAGGAGACTGACAATATGCCAATAAAGAAACATTAGAAAAACTGTTGTGGAGGGCAGAAAAAGAGCAGTGCTGAGAGAGAGGAGCTAAGAGCAGACCACCCGCAAACTCACACCACATATTTGATATTAATATTACATTATTTTATCATTGTTATCATCATGATCGTGATCATCATCGTTACAATTGTTATTACCATTGTTGTTGTGATTGTTGTTCGTTCTAGGTTTTATCTATTTGCGCTATTTGAACCCTGTAATTGTGAACCCATCGACCATATTTCCGTGTGGAAATTTAGTCAAAGTCCGACGCAGGAATCTAATTCTTGTAGCCAAGGTGGTGGTGGTGGTGGTGGGGTATATTCATTAAACCATCAATGTGGCAGCAGCACAGATATGCCATGCAACTCGATTCTGTTACATCTACTCGATTTTCCTATGATTGATCGAAAAATGAATATTATTCTTGTTGTTTCGTCGTCGTCACCATCATCGATACCAAGTGTGTATTCGAAGTACTTATAAAATTTTTGGTATTTTAGGTTCTACAAAATCTCTCTAATGGAAAGGCTTTTGGGATCAAGGAAAAATACATGGCGATATGTAATGATTTTCTCGAACAGCATCGAACGGTAGGAGACATAATAGTAGTTGTATTAGTATCAATTCTAAAAACAGTGCTTCTCGATGAGAAGAAACGACGTATTTGGATCATCCTTCCTTCAGTTAGTCAATCAATATTATTCATTAGTAGAGTTACAGTTCAACACAGTGAATGGATCAATCAATCATTACCTGACCAACTATTCTTTCTTCACTTATTTCTTTAAAGGGCATGACCGAGTTCTTTAAAGCTGTCGTGGCAGTAGGCACTCTCCAAAGGAATCTCCAGGCGAGAAAAAGAGAAGGGGGGGGGGGGGGGGGAGAGAGAGAGAGAGAGAGAGAGAGAGTTGAAGAGAGAAGGAAAGGACACGCATACACATACACGCTGCAGTATTGATAATATTTTAAGTATGATGTTTATTGTGTACTGTCTCTGGGGGAAAATGAGAGCACTCAGTGTTGTTGTTGACACAAACATGCAAGCAGCAGCCTACATACGATAATTCAACGCTTCTTCGAGCATTCGTTCAGTCATAATTGTTCGTGCCGTACTAGTAACCTTCTGGAACAAGGATCAATAAACTTTTCTCCATGCTTTTTATGTGCTGCTATATTCAGGATGATGAACTTTTGTCATCAAATTCCATACGGCCAATTCGTTTAACATATGAGCAAATACATTTGCTGCACACGCATTTGGTAAAAATAAATATTAACTAGCTTTGAATATTTATAATGTAACAGCTGTGTTGCACTATATCTATGCTACATGAAGATAATTACGTGCACGTTGAGCGAAGAATCTTTCTATAGAATGTTACGAATTTGTCTATGCATTTAACGTGATGATTATATTAAATTTGATGCATACCATACTATACTCCAGAAAGGAAATTTGGATTCAATTGTCCCACCTGAGGAGTCAGATAATTTCTTACGGTATTAAGATAGAACAATCTGTTATGAAGTGACATAATTTACCCACCACTTACTTCAGCTGACTATTCAACTAATCATACCACTGTATTTAGAAACACTTCAGCTGACTATTCAACTAATCATACCCCACTGTATTTAGAAACACTGTCGAGAAGCTGACTATTCAACTAATCATACCACTGTATTTAGAAACACTGTCGAGAAGCTCCCCAATGACCTTACTGTTAAATATGATCGTCGCTCTATCATTCTTGAAATTCCGATTTCAAGCATTTCGGATTTGAAGAAATATGGTATGAAGAAAAATAATATGTTGTAGAAACTTATAAAAAATCGGTACGGTGAGATACACTGTAGTGGGAAGTGATCCTCTAAATAACCACTCAATGAGGCAACACCAACATTATTTTAACTTTAAATAGAGTGGTAATGGTAATGTATTTCGTACAATGTTAAGGGACAAAAGGAGAGAGAAGATATCTTTATTATTAAAACTAAGATTGAGATTGTTATGACCACAATGATGAATATGATGATAAGAACGACGACAGCGACTGCTCTGTTTCTTTAGGTGTAACACAGCAGAATTTAGGCAGCATGCGAAAAGGGAATTTCATGGTATTTAGTATTATCATCATTATCATTATTATTACCACTACCAAGATTCCTCAATATTATACTCTTCTATCGTTTACTACTATCACCATCCTCTACATCATAAGCATCACTACTGTTTTATACATACTTTAGGAGGAGGAGGAGTCGTTACAAAAATTGTGCCGGTCTTCAAGGAAGGAAGTTGCTGATGTAAAGGAAGGAAACATTCTAGAGTACATAAGTGGGGTGAAAGAAGAGCTGATAGGGCGCGAAGCAAATCAATCAGACACGTCTTTGACATCTTCTGAGTTAGTAGACAAAACGATGCAATGGATCAATTTAGTGGTCTCCACAAATAGTAATGGTGATGAGGATGATGAGGATTTTAGAATTATACGGAACGATCACGACGACTGCAAGAAAAGCAGCAGTGATAGTAACAGTACTAGCATTATAAGAGGAAAGAAGAAGATTGCTATTGGATACAAACATAAAAAAAAAGAAGGAAGAAGAGAAGGACTTGAAGAAGAGGTTACAGGACCGAAAGTAGTCGTAGTAGATGAACAGAGCGAAGAGCAGTCCAATATCACCAACAAGGCTTTCTGGTCTATGGTGCAAAATTATGCTAGAAGGTATTCTAACAACGACCAAATTTCCCTCAAATTTACAATACTAAGTCGCATCAAATAAAACATTAGAGCTCAAATGAAAGAAAGGCTGCTGGAGCGGATGGAAATAGTGAAAAATTCACGTGATACTCTCGTCGAAAGAACCGCGGAGCTTGTGACCCAAAGAAGGTGTGTTTTCCACATAATTATGATTGATTTGATAGTGATGGTTTTGGAGCAAGCAGTATTGGATTATATAGTGTATGATGATGTTCACTAGTTTCAGCAGAAGCAGCAGCGACAGCATTTTGAAACGGAGCCTACTATTCCTATTTCCCCTGAAACTATCAACATCATCATCATCCTCATCATCATCACCCCGACACCTATTCGAATCGTCTACCTAGCTTCTACAAAGACTATCTGGTCCAAGTCAAAACTGGCTCCGGTGGTAAAACTTCGGGCTCAAACCTGAGTAAAAGTAGTATACACGGAACATCGGTATCAGCAATAGCTGCTGAAGAGAAGGTAGTGATGCAAGTTTGAATTGAAAAACATACTTCTTCTTCTAGATTGAGAAGACATTTAACGACAAATCGATAAAAACCAATCAAATGTTACATTAGAAAAAGAAGACATTCAGCCTGAACGTACTTAAAGCACTTGGGGTTATAGTGCAGGTGAGGATTGAATATATGGTAGTTATCCATGCAGTTGTCATCATGGTCAGTGTTAGCGAAGGCTGTGTGTTTTTGCTATGAATGAGTAGTTGCCTATCTGTTGTAAATGATTTTATAAATCGGCTTCTACTTGAGAAGTTACCCAAAATGTTAAAAATTAAGTATTTGTTGGATTATTTAGGCTGAGGACGATGCTGACGAAAATGAATTCCATTTTACATGCATCGCAACGGATAGTTATGTAATCAAGAAATACTACACAGGTAGAATAGAATATATTACTTGTTACGACGGAACTCCCAATTGACCGATCTGGTTCTTTTATAAACACACAAACATTATACACACACACACACACATGATGTATATATATATATATATATATATATATAAACATATATAATATAGCTTTCTTATTTCCTTCTTTCTGAGGTCCCTATCCAATCAACGCTCTTTCACTTCAAGTGTTGCTATCTGTGGTTAATAAGGAAATATCGTTCAGATAGATTTGTCATCTTATTTTCCTCCTTCTACTTCTTCCTTCATCCTTTCTATTTGGTAGGTAGCTTAGGCTTTTTCAGGTCAAAGATTCTACAAAGTTTCAGGAAAAAAAGGTTTGTAGCTTCCTTCAGCATCAACGACCTCATGAGGATACAAGAAAAAGGGTGAGTAAGTGTTTTGCTCGGCTACATATTACACATCCTAATATGATGACGCTGATTCTATCATGACGCAGAAGTCATCCTCTCGATAGTTGCAATTGGATTGGTTCAAATATTATTTACTTCAGTTGCTTATGTAATTATAATTTATAAATGTGCTCAGAGAACGCTTTTATGACGCTATAGAAGGCGTCAGGTTTGATGTGAAGAAATTAGAACATTTTTTAAGGCGAACCTTTGGGATTTAAGTATGGCATCAAGAGGATACACTAGATACCAATGATGCTGGATTAAAATTAATTGCATCTAATTCGTTACATTTTCAAAAAAAGAGTTGTCGTCGATACGTCCCTGTGGGTATTGATTATAGCTGTGCTAAGGAGGCAAGCTAGCATTGGTGCTCTCATTTTATAACATGTAGAATGTCTAGGTGTTCAATTCTTCATTCGAAAAGTTTAACTACTCTAGTGCTATCCCTAATGTCTTGCTCACTCCCTAAACACTGACTGTTTCTAGATTTTCATCACGCACACAACCTTCGATTTACGCATGCTAGCATGCTAGCATGCCTGCAGACACGCATTATAGCATTGCCATGCTGCACGTGCGTGCTAGCGTGCACATCACAGATGCGTTGATGGAACTCATCAGTTGTTTGCGACGCGCCGCATGCATGAGCATGTTTCAATGATGGACAACTTCAATGATTTTTTCGTTGGCAATGCATGGCCACTGCTACACTTGAGCGCAAGCACACTGACTACGGGTGTCGTATCTACATGGCGCATTCATGCATGTGGCTGTGGCATGCAATTGATGAATTCTATAGGTACGTGCCGTGTCTACTCAGTTCCGATCGATATTTCTAAATGGTCTAAGGCCATTCGAACACATGCATGGTTTTTGATTAGAAATCTTGTGCTACATCTTGTTCACTTGCATTCGATGCGTGCATGCCTGCTGTGGATGTCGATCATGTACGTGAGACCACAGATGCATTGCTGCTAGCGTTGTCCACGCAAGACATCTAAATGTGCATGTGGCGTTAGCTCAAACTCCGAATTATTCCAAGTGCGGACACATCTAGACATCACTTCTTCGCACGCGCCATTTCCAAGCCATCTATCTCATGACTCAGAAACTCGTCGGATTGTCAGAATGGTGCTTTAGACGGGATATAAGTTCGGTTTTGCGGCCTCCAACTTTCAATCCAAGAGCTCTCAATTTTGCTTTAAGTTCTTTTACCTTCATTTTGTTGTAATTGACACGTCTATTAATGGATGATGAGTCGGTACCACCTCTATAAGCAATTGGTTGGGTGTCTTGAAAATCATGTTTCTTATCTTCATCAGTATTGCTTGTTTGCAATTGTTGTACATTACGTAGGTTGCATGGCCTCCTTTTGTTGACATGTTGTTTACGTTTTCCCTTCACATTTGATAAGGTTCTAAGAGGATGGGTTTTACCGGAGAAGACGCTTGTCTTGGATGATGCGTTGATTTTCATATCTGGTATCTCTTTCTGTGAAATTTCAGTAGTGTTATTCTGTTTCATAAGTAATGTGTTCTTTGGTGATTTTCCACCAAGGGATGTTGCCGAATTCAAGTCATCTATCAACATTCCAGGAGACATAACGGCGTCTTTGGATGACCTCTTAAAAGACCGTAATGTAATACGCGGTTTCCCATTGCCCCACTCCATAGAATTTTCTAGGGGAATCTTATGAGTAGTGAGATTAGAAGCTTTTTCGAATATGGCCCCGGCAAATGTCTTCGTTCGTTGTTGTTTTGTAATGAGGAGATTATTGTCTAAAAATCTTGAATGTAAATGTAAACCTCCTTGAACGTGAAATGCATCAAATAAGCGATGCTCGGAGATAGTCAAACCTTGTAGGTAAGCATAAATTTTCTCAAAAATGTTTTCTTTCTGATCCAAATGAGATAGTGTCCTACGGAGAATCACCAAATCGTTCTCAAAGATGCAACAAGAAGGATATGTCATGGGTCTATTGAAGAACGGAAAATAGATAAACACCCTTGTGTATTCCTTCGGTAGCCGAATACTGTATTTATCCAACCAAAATTGACTCAGTCTATACGTAAATGGGTTCCTATCCAACTTGAATTCCAGATCAACATCTGAATGCTTAGCAGCTAAACCCACCAGAAAGGCTTTTGAAAATTTAGGCAGAACATGAACTGGTTGCGGATTATTTCTTAGGAAGGGCATCAATTTAAGGGCTTCTACATTTATTCCTTTTAATGAAACAAAGAAAATCTAAAGAAAGCAAAGTCTTAGACAGATTTTATTCTAACAACATACTTGTAAACTTTACAACCTTAATATTGATGCTAACTTTTTTTGCCTTATTGCTTACGCCTATAGATATTTGCACTGCCTCTCGCGTTTCGGTTTCATCTCCTAGCGGTAAAGAACCCTAAAATATGCTCAATTTTAATTTCATAATTTTACATTTTAAGATTGAAACCTTAATCAATATCTTATCTTTGGCTGGGAAGTATCCCCATTTCAGTTTCATTAGCATCTCAAATTTGTTTTGTAAAGCATTTTGCAGCATAGTGTTGTTAATCGGTAAAGCTATCCTAAAAGAAACTTCCACAGGCGTGCTGCTTTTTTGAAAGGAACTTTGTAGGGCTTTAGAAAATATCCCAGTCACTATTTCTTCAGCAATAGATTCCTCTTCGGCCAAAATAAAAGTATAAATTTTATCTTCACATGTACAACACATTAGGTCGTAGTTCATTGATAATATCCTTTCAATCCTTCCGAGGGGACAGGAAACTTCTAATTGAGACTTTAGTCCAGTTAGGCGTGCTTCTACTGAAATCAGATTTTGCTGATACAAATTTTACAACCTGGTTCATGCTTTAACTGGTGGATTTAATGAAACAAGTGCCTATGTGTCACGCTTGTGTTTTGTTAATGCAAATCACTCCATACCGTAATCTCAGCATTTATAACCCTGCTGAAAGCTATTCTTTCGGGAAACAACATCTCTAGATCTATGCTGCAACGTAGATTTGCTCTTTCAAAGTGTAACAGGCTGAGGTAGAACGATGTGACCTTTGATCTATCAAGCTCTTTGTTGGAATCTGGACCTTTTCATTGAAGAGAACATGCACATAAATAGGTGCGACAACCAAGTTGAAGGAACATGAAGCTGTAATAAGGCGCAATAGCACATTACGACAATACAGGATCGTATCCATGCTGTCAATGCAAATTATTCATTGCAAAACTTGCTGCGATATCATCCCGAATTATAATTAGGCGCAATGACATAGTGCGACAAAGGAGGTTTGCAATTATTGTTACATTTTTGGTCATGTAGATGTGGTAAATGACCATTGTACAAATTGTTCTTTGCGAAACAAATGCCGTCTTGTCAAAGTGATGCAAACTCCTCCGCACCCGCAGACGAAGGAACTGGAGCACGAAAGGTGCTACCTACATGATTTACTTTTAGACTGCATTAACTTAAATATAGCTGCAGCATAATTTGACACCAGATTGCATTACAAATTCTCTAAAATTTCATCAACACATTCAGAAGTTAAATTGGAGAAGACTTGGATGGGCAGTCACTGCTACAGGTGTCATCGACTTATTGAGTGCATGGTCCCTTTCAAGGAAGCTGACTTAACACTCAAATATGTCCATTATTCATTCAGTCATCTACTACGGAAGCTCGAGTTTGGACATCTATGTTGTTTACATCCTTTAATGAATAGGGATTGTGTTAGATGTCGAAACATTTCATCCCTGGTGTCTTCATTTAGGTCGCATTAGTGGTGCATGGTTTGAGAGATATCGAAGAACAAAGCTTTAATGAATTCTTTCGACGGTACATACAGCATGTGGCCTAAACTGAAACTAATTTAATGAATGGAAAAGATTTGGATACGGTTTCCTGACGATAATTCTTGTGGTAACGATCTTCACTTTTAAAACCAAAAATATATTTCACATAGTTTCTGCATATTATTAGGGGTGCCCAGGAGTTTTCTTTTGTCTTGCTGACAAGCACACCTATTATCCGGTTGTATGAGGCGTATTAATAAATAGACAAAACACCCAATACAAAATAAAAAGGAACTCGACACGATTTAAATGAACCTTATTCGTTCGACAATCAAGCCAAAAACAAGCGGTCTGTGCAGAATCACGATATCAAAAACAGATAGAAGATGCGGGAATAGATGATAAGGGACGAAGAAAATACCAAACCATGAAGTATAACTATGAAGCCTTCAGGTTATATTTCCAGAATCGATGTTATTTTATAAAAAATAAAACTCAAGAAACGTTTTGAAGATATCCTGGACAAGGCATGCGTGCTCTGTTAAACATTCTACATTTGAGGCATCTATTCGAATTTATCTTGTCACTAGCTACTGGAAGGTATTTGGACTTAATAGCCTGCAGGTATCCTTTATTGATATCTAAAATTTGGAAAGAATTACGGGGGCTCTTCAGGATTCAATGGCTATTAAAGCTGTTTTTCAGTTTCCACAAGCTATCCTTCAAACTTTACTATGGTACTATGGAAATTATTCAACCACGAATGAAGCACTCTCACTCTTCAGTGTTCTCGGATCGTTGCTTTGCATTGCTGCTGTACCACAGTACGTTTTTCCAATATGTTTTGCGAATATGAGATGATCAATGCGAATGGTTACTTATAATTTCCAGTTCAACACCGTGTTTTGAAGATCGCTATCGAAGAAATGATTTAGGATTCGAAGGTGAAATATCAAGAATAAATAGTAGGTCAAGAAATAGTTCAACAAGAACAGATGAAAAGGACCAGAATCAGCGCATTTAATAATTTAAAGTGTTATATGTTTATTCTACACATTTTGTACTTCAAAAATAATTTTACAATATTAACATGATTCAAGTTGACATACGCTTACGTTTTGCCGCTGCTTTGCCTCACCTAGTTACCTAGACACATGTGCACGCTAGCACGCCTCTAGTCCTGATGAACCCCCCTCTTGAGCAGACTTGCCTCGCGCTAACAACAGCCCAAGCCCCAAGCTCGATCATCTTGTGCTAGCAGATAGCGTGATGCATGTCTAGATGTGCTTGCCGTGTTAGCGCGGTTCAGACTTGCAGACAGAGCTAGAAAGCGACAAGTGTGCGGCGCAATTGCTGGAATCATCTAGTCATGGGTGCAAACCATCCAGCCACACTCAAGTGCTCTAGCTAGCTAGTGCTACTGTGCTACAGCTTGACCGTGCTACCGAATTGAATGTCAGCACTACCTAGCTAGCTAGCTACAACAAACAGCTAGCTAGAATGCTAAAGTGGTGGCACATGCAACATGCACAACACGATGTTCCACCTTGGTGCATGCGCGTGCACGACTAGACGGTGGTTTAGGCTGCACATGGCCAGCGTAGCTAGACACACACAACATGCGATGATGTTGACGCTCTAGCGTTGGGAACACTGAAACATACATTTTTGTCTAGTTTGTGCATCTTTGCACATCTGTTGTGTGCTTGGCGTGCGAAGTGTGATCTAGTGATTGTTCTTGGGCATGTAACTGTTGAACAAATGCAACATTAGTGCGCATGCAATGCACATGATCAGATCGAAAAAAATTGTGCGGCCTGTTTGATAAACTCGATCGCTGGCGGGCGGATGCATTGCTGTGGTGGGTCTCGACACGCACGCAGCGCAATGTACATATGATACGTGATGTGTGTATACATGTGTGTGTGTGTGTGTGTGTGTGTGTGTGTGGAGTACTGTGAGTTGGACCGTAAAGGAAGTATTTCATGGTTTGTGAACATAGCGTACAATTTGTACATGTAGTCAGAGTCACAGCTAGATAGTTCAACAACACATCTAGATGTGCATCGTTTGACACAGTCAAATCCTTGTAACTATTCTAATGATCTAGAACAAGTAGGGTAACTATATGAAAAGTGTTGCGTCTGCATCACAGTGAGATTGTGTTGCCAAGTTTTGACATCAAAACAGATGATATTTCTTTGTGAAGTCAAAGTGGGAGTACTGATAGCATTGGTTTGATGCAGGGTGTTGATCCTAATTGTGTGCAGCAACCCAAGTTTTAATTTATTCTTTAGATCTCATGACGACAAGGCGTGCAGACTGCCATCGGTTTTGAACTGAGCCCTCGATAGGCGTATTCGCCTCGATTTCCATTCCGGCCTTTGATGCTATTTCATCCAGCTTCGATAGATAAGTCAGCTGATAGCATAATGTTCTTATCATGATCACGCGGACCAGCAATTATCAACAAAGTATTTTAACTAAAATAAAACCGAGTTTCGAAATCATTGCCGCCAACACTACCATATCATTACGACGAGTATCAGCAGTGCTATTTTCATTAATATTATTTTTAACAAACGCTATTCTGTTTTCACATTGGCTGACCTGGCCAAAGTCGATCGTCGTAAGGTACTTCATCAATGGCTTGATAATTTCCGCTACTGGACTAAAATATAGCAGACCTCTTATTTTCATATTACAAAATTTTCCACTGTCTATCTCAAAGGTATTTCGACTCTTGTAACATATTATATTGACCTATGCTGCAGCTGAAAGGTTTGTGTTATATAGATAGGAGCCCCTTTTGAAATAGCAGCAAACTCATCAGTTATATAGATGGACACCTTTTCAAATAGCGCCAAACTCACCATGAACCCCATCTTCACCCGCATTTGAAATCAGGCGATAGTCATCCAAGGGATTTTGAGCATTGGCCTCAAGTGATCGCCGCATCACATATTTTTTATTTTTCGTAAAATATTCTGGATAGTTTACGTCTCTCTAACCTGGCTTGCACATTGTTGCAGCAACTTTGAGTGCCGCTGGAGGATCTGGCATGAGTGTTAACGAACCGCTGAAGTATGCTGCGTCAAAGCGCTGCTGCATTTTATTTTCATCCTCATCGTCGTCACCAACAACATTGTTATTCTTCTCCGAACTATTTTTTTGAAGTAATTCATATAGATCGGCAGAAATAAGGGTCGGCACACCCGGATCATATATCGACTTGCAACGGACTCTAACGAGGTCTGAGAGACGATTCCAGGCGAGAACCTTTTCGGCCCTCTCAATGTATGCAGCCTCGTAATCGATTCCAACGACATGCAACTTCTTCTTCTTCACCACAGACTTGTTTCGCGTGAGGCCAGTCGCCTTTATGCGCAGGAATAGAAAGCTTAAGTGTCTGCACATTTTTGTTGAGTATTTAAAATTATGCATAATGATTAAATCTCAATCTTGGCATTTCTTCTGGTGTCAAAGTGAGTGTGCTAAAGACCGTTCCAATGCCGATGTCCAACAAGGACTGATTCTCATGCATACGATCTAATACAACCCGGTACCACCTTGATGTCATCCTATTGTAATGATTAGTGGTAATTCAAATGAAATTTAGAGATTCTTTGTATTTTTAATCGCTGCAATAGTTGATGAGAATGGAGATCATAATACAGATGGAGTTTTAGTGAAGTTATCTTTGATTGGAGGCCCTATTTCACTTCATTGAAATACCCCCTTCCCCATTCTAAAAGAATCAAATGTGCCTTCCAAAAAAAACATGAAATTGTACTAACCTTACGATGATGAAATCGTATAACGCTGCAGAGAACCACCGCATGACTAGGGCAGCCACAAAAATGATAACTAGGATGCTTAGCCACGGTGACGTAGTGGGTGCTGCAACACCCATTGGTGTAGTTTGTTGGTCTTTGTCTTGTTTTCCTTGTTGTTGTTGTTGTTGTTGTTGTTGTTGTTGTTGTTGTTGTTCTCCTTCAAAGATGTGTGTGGGTGTGTGTGTTCCTAGTAGTAGTAGTAGTAGTAGTAGTAGTAGTAACTAATCACTTCGGTGTAATAACATAGCTGGGAAGTCAAGGGCGCGAACAGAATAACCTAACTAACTAGGAAAGTAGTTCGAACAACAACAACAATAGCATCATTCACTGTTGGTCAATAATCTACCCAGATTTAAACCTAATTGTTAGCTCGCACACATTGCATTCTTGCCATTGTTGTCATTGTTGTTGTCATTCTCCTGCTGCAAGCTGAGAAATTGTTGTCTGATTGTTGCCAAATGTGTCAATCATCTCATCATCATTGTTCATTGTTCATCTCTGTCGAGATTTTTTTTTTTTACGATCGATCTCCGCTAGTCCGGTGGCACGAAAAGTTCGTGTTGGAAGTCGCACGTTGTGTCGTGTTGTGACTAAAGAACGCAGGGCTAAAATTTACAATCTGCCCCCCTCTTCCTCAGTTTGTCCTCTTTGCAATGCTGAGATTGTTCAAACTGTCAACCACCTCATCCATCATTGCACTCACTTGAATGCAGAGAGAAACAAACTTCTCTCGCGCATGAGATTAGCTCTGGGCCCAGATTCTTCCTTCTGCTCTTCATTCTTTGACGCTCCGGACTCTGCCAAAACCAAAGTTTTGCTGGGGCCCCCCTCGGATGATCCAAACGTAGATCGTCGTGTGGACATGGCCTTCAGGAAGTTTTTGCTCAGAGTGGAGGTCTTGCGCCGTCAGAATTTTGCCGCCAGTGTCATTGCAACACAATGACCAAATCATGCCAATTTGAAAAACCAGCTAGTTGATTTGCCAGTCACAGTCCTCACTGAAGCCAGTTCGAGGCACTGCATTTCGAACACTGCAAATGTCTTGCAACGTTTTGGAAATGCAGTTCGTCATCATTGTTCATTGTTCATTGTTCATTGTTGTGTTGTGCAAACAGTGCCCCATCTGGTCTTGCTAGCTTGCTGGCTTGCGGTGTGCTCGACAGTGCATCTGGCCACAGCGTTTCCAGCTGGTCCAGTGGTGCACAGCTCCAGAGCTGCGGGGTGCGTGCATCGTGGCAAAAAACAAGCATTGCGCCTTCTAGCCTTGGGTGTCATCAGTTCATTGTGCTTGCCAACAACTCCAGAACTGGTTTGTTTTGATTGGTGCACAAGCCTGGAAGCCTGACTAGCTAGCTAGCTGACGTGGTGCAGGCTAGCAGGTGCGCTAGCTAGCTGGCTAGCTGGAGCGGAGCATGTCATTGGTCATGATCGCATCACATCCACGTCCAGGCATGCCGGCGCACGCTGGCACGCAAAGAGCGCAGAGTTGCACACCACGTCAAGAAGTGCAAATCCATTGATTGAGATTTGCGCGCGTGTCAATTGTCGCACACTCATCACCATGTGCTCCATTGCATCTAGCTCATGTGGATGTGAATGCAACATCACACCTGCGAAATGAAAAGCTGCAAGATGTTGTTCGCCTGAATTGCGCGCATCAGACGAATCGTTGCACGCAAGACCAAATCCACATGCCTAGATGTTCGATGTGCGAGGGTTCTTTCAAATGTTTTTGCTGAGAAGCTGGGGATTAAAATTCGAACATATGCTTCATTGTGTACTGGTGCAATAATTGTTGTTCTATCTTAGGAGAGAAACGATGCTCTAAATTATGATGTTAGTATGAACAAAATGAAACACCTTCTCATCTATTTGTCTAATCTACATACCGGCTTTTCAATGTCAACATTATGAAATCTAGCCAATAAGTTTTTATTTCTACACTTGGAATATTGCTACTTCGTCGTTTCATATCTCGAAGCAGAGGACAACTGCTCTAGTATGAGATCCATCTACATGCCAATCTTCCTCTGGGACTTAGCTTTAAGTAGCTTTCCGACGTCATCAACACTCAGCACATCCTTCTCCTTTGCGCTCGCTGCTCCGAGTCGAGCATCGTGACAATGCTGGCGGTGAAGAGCATATATATTCTCTTCGATTGAATCCTTTATGACAAACCAATGCACAAAGGTAGGTTTTGTCTGCCCAATACGATGAACACGGCCCGCAGCCTGCACAATAGGATAAGTATGATAGCATCGTAAATAGTGAATAAATAATAACAACGATGATTTTCGAAGATGGAAATTTTATAGTACTAAATCAGCATTGGTGATTACCTGAAGGTGTTGCGCTGTATTAAGGCTTGGATCAATGAACATTACATGTGTAGCCTCTGTAAGGTTCAGGCCTTGGCCACCACTCTTCAGTTGCAAAAGGAGTGCATCACAACCAACCTCAACCTTCGGTGAAGAGGGGAAGGATGGGGATGGATAAGAAGCACTAAGACTGCCACTCGCATATGTACCAGTATGCTTTTCACTCTTTTCCTTCTTCATCCTCTTCGTCGTCGTTGTCTCCTTCTTCTTTTCCTTCTTCTTTTTCTCCTCCTCCTCCTCCTCCTCCTCCTCCTCCTCCTTCTTCTTTGTGTATTTTTTAGTAGAGATATTTGCTGCTTCCTCCAGGTCGCTTCCTCTTCGCTTGAAGCGTTGAATAGCACGATGAAAACCGTGCCGACAAGAGGTCTACGACAAACAAAAAGACGGAGGCAGGAGTACGATATTTACTTTTTGCACTGTCACTCACCTTCTCTCTCTCTCTCTCTCTCTCTCTCTCTCTCTCTCTCTCTCTCCTTCACACCCACACACCCACCCGCACACACACACACACACACACTCACACACACATATATATATATATATATATATATTTACCTTTGGCATTGCATAGTCTAAACCATGGCGCTGAAGGGCGTCTGCTAAAAGAGATAAAACCTCTTGCCACTGAGAGAATACCACCACCTGGAAGAGAAAGAATAAGAAAAGGAAGGAGACTCCCTCAATTAATCATCATCGTCATCATCATCATCATCATCACTATCATTTCAATAATAATTAGTAGTGGCAAAACACCTTTACTCCGGGTTGCTTGGCCCTTAGCCGTAGCATACGGGATAAAACTGCCTGAATCTTGGCCCCATACATACCAGTTGACTTTGTCGCAAATTTAGCATCGTCGTCGTCGTCGTCGTCGTCGTCGTCGTCGTCGTCGTTTGTAGCAGCAACACCAACCTTTGATGATGATGACGATGATGGTGATGATACCGCTGCCTTGTTACCATCAATATCACTACCATCGACATCAGTCCGTTTTCGTTCCACATATCTTTCAACAGAAGAAGATGGAGGAGGAGGAGGAGGAGGAGGAGGAGGAGGGAAAACTTAATGAAGATGATGAAACAACATTCCTTTCTCTTTTCTCTTGATTCTCCCTTCCCACCTTCCCACTTTCGTTCTCATTTATTTATCTAGTGATGATTCATCGATCATAATGAATAAGATAGTGATGATGATGGTCATTTTTACCCAAGGTCAGATTCTAAGGTCATGAGACGGCACTTTGGACATTGTACCCGCACAGGAGAAGCAACACTGCTGATGCTGCTGCTGCTGCTACTACTAACACTGTGATGATGATGATGATGATGATGATGATGGTAATGACGACGATGATGATTTTGCACCCCTAGTATTGACCACCACCAGCAGCCGCAGCGGAAGGAGGAGGAGGAGGAGGAGGAGGAAGGAAGAGAAATATGAATATAGGTTAACGACTACATGGTTGATCAGGTTGTGTATGGATTTATGGATGATTCACAACCTCATTGGAAATCATGAAGACATGTTAATAATAATGCTAATGATTTTAATGTATCAAAACCATCAAATTCTACTTTCTTAAGTGTTGTCTGTATGATAGACTGACTGACTGACTGACAAGTGCTATTTATGATGCTTAGGATGATGTTAATGGTTCTTGATGTGTATTATTACTCATACCAGATCCTCCTCCTCCTCCCCCTCCTCCTCCTTTTCTCCTCTTTTGATGGAATCTGTATAATTACAGGTTTAAGAAGAATAACAATACAAAGAACGACAGAAAAATTACTATGTAGTAGTAGTTGTAGTGGTAGTAGTAACAGTAAACCATGCTCATTATTTAAAGAGGATAATACTACAGCACGATTATGTGTGAGCACCATTTATCTTCATCCTTTTACTACGCATCTTATCACCCGGCGTTGTCCCCTTCATCTTGTCTTCCCTCTTCTTCTTCTTCTTCTTCTTCTTCTTCTTCTTCTAAACTCTTATTTCTATCTACTGTCACATTTTCTTGATTTTTGTTTTCTCTTTTCCCATTTTTCTCTTCGTTTGTGATTTTTCTTTCCCTTTTTCTTCTTTCACTTTTTCTTCTTTTTCTTTTTCTTCTTTTTCTTTTTCTTCTTCTTACTGGATAAGATCCATGCCGCACTTATAGCAAACAACGTGGCCACATGTAAAAACGATCATCCTTTGAAATCAATCAATAAATGAGTCAATTATTAAAATAAAACCCATAAACAGGAACATATTCAGGTAATATTCAGTGCCTCATGAAAGTAGCAGCAGTGATAGTAGTGGTATTCAGTATGATCGGTCTTTTATGATTGATTTAGTTTGTATTTTGTACGCATCACTATTCAAATACAAAATTATTTGACAATTGTTTGTCTACTGCTGCTGCTGTCGAAGAAGCATGAGAATAATTATGTGGAGGGGAATTTGATTTGCATATTTCTTTAACACATTATATGTAGTACGGAAGGATGTGTGTGTGTGTGTGTGTGTGTGTGTGTGTGTTCTTAGTTCTCAGGATGGTGTGTCTGCAGCATCATAGCGTTGTTGTTGGACTGTTTATGATTTTATTGTTGTTGTTGTTGTTGATGATGTATTGTGTAGTTCACTAGTAATACCCCGATCGTTTAGCCGAGATAGCATGAAGACAAATAGGGCAATCAAACAAATTACTGTTGTTGCTGCTGCTTCTACTGCTGCTGCCACTTATTATTGCCTGTGTTCCTCTTCCTCCTCCTCCTCCTCCTCCTCTTTGTCTACCATCACCTCCTTTATCTTCATCATTTTGCTGCTTTTCTCGTATTGCTGTTGTTGTTGCATCATCATTTGTGTTGGTGAGCATCAAGTTGCTCGAATCAGAGTAGTTTCCTCCTCTTCCTTTTGCAACACCAGCATCACTTCCTTGGCAATCATGATTATTATCATTCTGCCCTTGGTGGGTAACAATCGGATTGCTATTACTTCTTCTATGACAAATTTGTCGTTGTTGATGATTTTGTTTATCCTTTAACGATTTAAGGTAGAAGAGCTGCCCTACTTTCTTCGCACATAGAGCACGAGCACTTTGACGTCTGAACTGAAAGTCAGACTTCATCTCATCCAGTTCATGGCAACCAACAATGTAGAGTTTCTCTGAGTCAGGTACTTCCTCTCCAGGACTCTTGAGGCGAATGCGAATGAGAGACATCTCTAACTCATCGAGATGTTGAAGCTCCTCCTTTTGGGCGCGACACCATGTTCCAAGGGAGTAAAACTCTTTTTTGAGAGAATCGATCCATTCAACGGGGGAAACCGAAGAAGACGACGAAAGAGAAGAAGAAGAAGAAGAAGAACTCGAGAGAGGACGGTCTGCATTATGAATTAGAATTAGAATGGCGGTGATAATATCATCTTTGATTTTTACTACTCTGTTTGGCCCGTTTCCTTTTGCCCCTGCCCTTCTTTGATGCACCTCCTCCTCCTCCACCACCTCCTCCTCCTCCTCCTCCTCCTCCCATGACAGAGTACAAGGTGCGAAGAATCAGTAGAGCTTCCGCTTCTTGTTGAGCATCGACTTTCTTGTCCCCATACATTTGGAATGCTGCCGCTGCAGATGACCCCCCCCCCCCTGGCCAGATGCGGTAGACCGTGTTTGGAAAAGCGTGGCCTCGTAGTCGCTAATAATTCTTAGGCATTTACAATGAGCACAAACTGGGCCCTTTCTACCTAATTCTTCACAACATATCTTACAATTTCCAGACGCCAAGATAGCCTCCTTTGTGGGACCTTCAGGAGCATGGAGACGTTCCAGCTCTTCAATCACCTTCTTCCTATTCTTGCTGATCTCATCAACAGCGCCTACTACAACGTATTGCAGCCCATCTAACGACCGTACACGGTCCAGGAGACTGGCAGAAACCCTATTATTATAACAATAATTATAAGAAGAAGGGCAGGTTAATCAGGTGTGCATAGGAACCTATTTTGAGTGTGTGTGTGTGTGTGTGTGTGTATGTGTGTAAGGGAGAGAGAGAGAGACTGAAATAATGCTTGTCGTCCTTTCTCATCATACAGAAGAGCCATTGATATGATGTATCACTCTTCTTTCGTACTCCGTCCCTCAGAAGACGTATTCGTTGACTATTTGTATCTATATCGCTGCTCTAATACATATACTTCATGCCTATTCCGATCTTACTACCACTGCTATTACTTATGATGCTTATGATGTATAATAACACCATCCTACTATTCATCTCACTATTCCACTATCACTATTACTACTATTACTACTACCCTGCGGATCTAGCGGTAAGATCATCCACAATGCGGTTTATGAAGCTTTCTGTCTTAGACTCGGACTGTGACAGTGCTGAAAGAGCCTGTATCCACCATGGAACCTGTTCCGCCCACCCCCCATTGGACCAAGTGAAATGAACCTTAGCTATCTTCTTCTTCGCATCAGCAGTTGCCTGCGCCACCATTAAGCTTGTCGTATTTATATACTGTGATCGAAGTTGTTCCTCTCTTAATTTTAGCATCGTAACTACATCGCGCCGACGAAGTCGCCGGCTTCTTCCGCCAGTTGGTGTGTTGGGGGTTGTAGAAGTAGAAGTATTGCTATCTGATAGGTGACATTGCTCATCATAAATATGGTGCGATTCATGGATCAAAAGGCTCTTAAAGAATTTGTGAATGATGGATAAGGAGTCATTATATTATATAAGTATACCCAAAATTCAGAAGTAGTTGTCGCTAACTAGGACCCCATCACGAACCGTTTAGTGTGTATCACATGTGCATGTGTGTGTGGGAGTCTATATCCCATGTATACATACCTGTTGTGGTCAATTCACCATTTTCTAACCCCCCTCCTCCAAGTGTTTCTGATATCGCTGCTGCTGGTGCGATTGATGTTTTTGCTGTTGTGGGAGTCGTAGTGGAAATCCCATTCATGCTCCACTTCTTCTCAGTCTTCTTCTCCTGCTGCTCTTGGTTTGGACGATTGGATTGTCTTCTATTAATATGGCGGCGTCTCGCAGCGGTTTCAACGGCAAGATTTTTAGCGATTGGTACGCGATAATTAGATGATGCAGGAGAAGAAGAAAAGGGTGACGATGATGACGAGACAATTGCAGATGGTGCTGCAAGGACCTTCGTGCTTCGATCCATTTTTGCTACCACGTTCGTCGATGTGATGACTCTAGTATTTCTGTACTCACTAATACTACTATCATCACATCCTCTATCATCTATGCAACGACTACTGCCACTCGTAAGAAAAGAAGAAGAAGAAGAAGAAGAAGAAGAAGAGGAAGAAGAAGAAGAAGGAATAGCACCAGTCTTGATACTACTACAGCCCGATCCTCTTCTTCTTCCTCGCTTCGTCTTTTTTTCTTCAGGACTATATCTGTATCCTTTCGGGGGCATGAGTGCCTTCGCAGTACGACCGCGGCAAAGTGACTGTGGAAGAGGCACATTACTCATCTTCTCCAGAATTTGGCGGAGATGATGAGCTGCATGCAATTGAAGAGTTTTGTCGACCATTGATATGCCACCAACGGCGCCGTTAGTTTCTCCTCTAATCGTTATGTTATTATCCCCATTATTACTATTATTGGTGGTTGCGTTGCCACCAATATCATCATTACCACCAAAGCGTGGTGAGGAAGAAGAAGAAGATGATGATGAAGTCGTCCAAAGAGTCTTCGTATGCGCCAATTCAAGGACCTCTCCGTATAGCTCTGCAGCTGTCCATGGTTCTTTTTGTAGCAGTGCAACTCCTGCAAGGCCATTAAGTGCTACAACTTGCTCTCGCACTAGCTTAGTGCATTCTATCTCCTCTCGACCAATAAGTTGGGCGAGGAAAGCTGGCATCGTAGTTTGTCTTCGCCTAAGCAGGGAAAGAAGGCTCTCACTTGACCTTGCAAACGCCCTATTGGCCGCACGCCCAAGCATTGGATGGCAGCATGCCTGACGTAAAGCAAGTAAGGACGAGAGGACTGCAGCTGCAGCTTCCTTCTCAAGTATCGACGATTCATTGGAAGGTTTTAGGTTCCCATCACTCTTCTTAGTTCTCCTGATCTCAGTCGCTGCCTTTACTTCACCATCATCATCATCATCATCATCATTAGGAACAATCTCCCCTTTCTTTTCATTCCCTGCTCTTCCCCCTAAGCGATGTCCACCACCACTGTTAACGGGGGGAGGAATGTTGTGCCCAAAACGCCGTAGCACCCCTCTTGCCTTTAACTGACACTCATTCTCGAGTCGTTCATAATTATATGCCTCAATATCTGAGAAAACAACCCTTACAAGCTCTTCTTTCTGAGGCGGGATGTCTAATTGGTCCACAACCTCCTCTTTTGTTGTTCGCCAAAAGATGGAACCAAGTCCTTCTCCAAGTCGCTGCAAGGCTGCTCCCTGTAGCTCAGCTTTAGAGAAAGAAGATGGGAGGGGACCTATTCCCTTCCCGGCTAACGGTTCCAGGATGTCTCGTTGCCAGAGCCGTTTGTCAGCGTACCTAAATAATAATAATGAGATCTCTTAGTTATTCTTACGTTGTAAATGATGCAGACTGTAATAAGAGATAGTATATGATGATGATCTTTTGGCTATTCTTATTACGGATTAGCTTGAAGAAAGATGAGGAGGCCCCAGAGGTCATTGATAGTACGGTTTACTGGTGTTCCTGTTACTGCCCATCGGTAGACAGTGCGCAGCTTGCGGCACATCTTTGCAGCGTTGGCAGTTGAGGACTCAGCCATTTGAGCTTCGTCTATAACCTTAATAATATATATATATATATATATATATATATATATTAACAAAGTGAGAGGATGCCGAAAAAACGACAATATGAACTACACACAACGGCCTGCCAAGACAATTTTAACAGCATATGATGATGAGAGCTATGAAGAAGAATATGGGGGGGAGGGGAAGAAAGACCATAGGATTGCTAATTTTGATTGCTCTTCACTCCACGATACAAGGTGAGCAAAATGCAGAACTCTCAAAAGATATTCATCATTTTCGTCATCCATCATTTTCGTCATCATCCCCACCAACGTCACCGCCACCACTAATATATGAGGTCTTCGAAAAATAATTAGTACCACTCTCCACCACTCAAGGTCCATAAGAGGCGATGGCGATGCACGACGTCGCCTCTTATACCGGAACCCAGCACGCTCATTTGCGGAACCTTGAGCCCGATAGATCTCGGAACGAAGCACGGAGTATGTTGTCAAGATAATATCATAAGAAGCTAGAGTTTCCGGGGAGATATACACGGCCTTGGAGCCTTTAAGCCCCTCATAATGGCAAACTGAGAGAGCACCTGGTTTGCTATGTCGCTTGATTTCTGTTGCCCACTGACCTACAATGGCAGCAGGGGAGATGATCAGCGTTGTCTTGGCTCGATATGGCTTCTTCTCGCAGCGCTGACGCCAGCAGAAGGGACAGCAAAAGGTCTCATTGTCACCATCATTTCCTCCTCCTCCTCCTCCTCCATTTTTTCCGATGTCATCCCTGGGCTTAGAGGAGTACATTTGTTCTTTTCCTCGAAGTCGTTGCCCTCCATAGAGAACACACTTGGCATGATGCCAGCTTTCGCAATAATCGCAACACACCCATGTCTCTCCCCTCCGAGTTTGAGAATACAAACGCTCACATACGCAGCATGCGGGGTCCTCGTTGTCCCTCATCGTCACACCCATGATTTCTTTATCCTTGTTATCGCCACCAACGCTGCTAGGTTTTTGTTGTTGTTCCATCATATCTACTGGCGGTGACTGGTCCTCGACCTCATCTTCTTCAAATGACGACAATTCCGCCACTTTCACAGGTTTAGAGTATTTGTCATGTATGTCCTTACCTGCCGTCGGTGCCGTTGCTGTTGTGCTTGCTGGATCCTCCCCCTGCTGCTCTCCCCCTCCCCCCTCTACCTTCGCTGCTTCCTCTGCTGCTGCTGCCGCCGCTGCCGCTTTTGCGCTTGGTTGACGGTGTCGGCCGCTTGTTCGTCGCTTCTTTGTTGGTTTAGGTTGTATTTGTGGTGGTTTATATTTTCCTGTGGCAACGGTTCCACTTCTACGTGTCTCTTCTTCCAACTTCACGCTATTGCTACTACGAGTGCGACAAAAGCGACTGACTCCTTCCAGGGATGCTCCTTCAAGCTGAATTAGTGGGCGACGGTGAGAGCATATCAAGTGCAAGGTCTCCACAGTCTTGCCCAGGCCCATCTCCTCAGCCAGGATACCTACGATGTGAAAAAGATTAAGGGGGAGAATGTTAATATTAAACTATCACAGGTGATACGCCAATTTTACTACGCGCTTGCATGCTTCTCTCTCTCTCTCTCTCTCTCTCTCTCTCTCTCTCTCTAATGTGCATGTGTTCTTGTTTTTTTTAAATTTGTCTTCACGTACTCCCATCTTGTCGATATATTCTACTATTAATTTCTACAAAAGAATTACTTTGTTTTTCTTCTTCTCATTCTATCTTACCTCCTTGCACTTGAACGTATTGAGGTGGTAATCCACGGACAATGTGACCTGTGCAGCGGTTCCAAAACATATCCACTGTAGGCTTTACAGTATAGCTTGCTTTATCATGATCCTTATCTTCTGATTTGTCTTCTTCCTTGCACTCTAGTGCTGCCCCTTTCCACACCCTCAATGCAATAACTCTTTCCCAGAGGCTGCAACTGCTGACCCCATCATTATCCTGACTCCCGCCATTTTCCTTACTATCATCGTGATAAGACGGCGATGCGGACAGCATTTCTCTATCGAGCATCCAGGTGGAAGCTCGAAGCTGGTACTGTCGAAGTGTGGGGATCATGTCAGGGTGCTGATTATGTTCTTGCAAAGAGGTTGACAACCGTGAAGCATTTCCCCTTTCCCACCCCTCTTTTCGGTATTTTGACAAGGCCGCAAAGGCCAGACCGATCATACCCTTAGACGCCTTATCTCCTAGATTTTTATTCCTGCTTTCCTGGTTTCTGCTTCTACTGTTCTGTTTATCATTCCCTGCTTCTGTGTCCTCAAATGATGATGCCGTTATCATCTTTTTGGAGCACATACCACCCTTTTCCCTTTCTTCCTTCATTTTCTTCTGTTTCTCTGGTCGCACTGTTTCCCCTCTAGTTTTCAAATGCCTCGGTGTCGATAAAATTGTCAAGAGAATACGCATATGTCGATGAAAGGGTCTTTCAAATAGCTCCGTATTTAGATGTCTAGTCGTAGATGTGATCATGGCCTCCGTGATACAGATCCGTACAAAAGCAATAAGATGGTTGTCACAGTTTTGGTTGGGAGTGGTAGTGCTACTTCTCTGGTCGATACTACTTTCCATTTCAAGAAAACAATAAATCTTTCCTGCAGCTACCAAATGTTGAATCGCCTCGGAGAGGACCTGCAATTCTGTATTGTTGTGGATAGTGGCAGGAACGGATGACGATGATGACTGATGCTGGGAAAGAATAAGAAAAGGGACCAACTTATTATTTATTGTATCTTCCTTGGATAAGTCTTCTTCCATATTGAATGTATTCGACTCGTTCACTCTATCCTTTTTATTAGAAGGTAATGATAAGACCGTCGATGCTTGAAAGGATAGCGTTCCTTTTAATTTTTCCACCCTATCAACAGTCCATGAAGAAATAAATCTCGCTGCACCACCACAATTGTTATCGTAATGGCTTTCATATTTTGTGGTGCCAGGCAAGCTCAGTCTAAGGGATCCGACTTCAAAGGACATCATATTTTCATCAATTGCTCTAATGCGAATCGAGGATGTCTTCCTTTCTATCCTCCTGCCCCTTTTAGAGCGTTTCTTCATAGATCCAACAGATATAAGCCGTCTAACAAATGATATTATATCATAAACACCTTCAAGATCCCATCACTGTAATGAATGGACATTTGAGAACTGTCTATTGTACCGTCTCTTCCGTCTCGGAATTTCTGTGCTTTTTCCACCGTCATCTATGATCTCCTTTACTATGGGCTCTGACATGTTTTCAACAGAAGCTTTATTCCTGCCAGAAGCTATTCCCATTCCCAGCGAGGAGGTGATACTTGGCACTTTCTCGTCTGCACCATCCTTACTTCCGCTGTGTTCCTGGCGCATTTGTTGGAGTAGGGTTCTACGAAAGAGGCATTTAAATGAGTTGTGCTAAGATGGAACACTTACATCAAAAAGAACAAATGGTTATTTACTCTCTTTCCACTTGGCCCATGTTCGTGAGAAATTCGTCCAAGAAGCAATTGGCCTCATTTTCCTTCTCCTCCGCCTGACAAGTAGTACGGAACAGGGTTTCAATATGACTTACCATTTGTTCGTCTTTGCCCCTCCATCACGATAGACTTACTGTTTCGAATGCAAAAGCAAAGATTTTTTGTCAAGTACCTGTGCACGATAGAATGCGGCGTTCCGAATGGGTCTTTGTTTGACACGGGGCATCGAAGGGGGAGGAAAGGAATCGAATCTGGAAAACTAAACGCAGACCGTTCACTTAAAGCGTCAAGTAACGATCCAATGCAAATCAACTAAAACATGTCATCCCTAAGTTCCGTCCGGGTTTACACTAACAGATTTTTCCAGCGAGGAGATCTCTACTTGAATGGCGACAGATAATATCCTGTGTCGTAAGATATATTTGCATTGTATAATAACTTCCGAAAGGTGTTCTTACTTACGACAAATAGAACCTGCGACCAACAACCAACAACAAAAATAAATCGGCTCTCAATGAACCGCATGTAGTTGTTGATTCAGTTGGATTCAGTTTGGTTGGTACAAATCCATGGAAATCCAGGAAATTTCGATGTTATGACCCATCGTCAATGCGAATGTCTCTCATCGCGAAAGTGTTCTTTGTGTTTGCTGCTGTTGCTTGTGGTTCATGTGTAGGATCCTACCTCGTAGCAGTGATGTGAGTACGCATCGCATCCGAGCTCGAGTTTCAGATGAAGTTGTAGACGTATCAACGAAGATGGCTTCAAATTTCAGGTAATATTACCATAATGTTATGTGACACACCTTTGATTTTACAGAAAATGAAGAAGAAATGTCAATAAAATATGATATAGAATCTAAATAACTTTCCATGTGTGAAAATGAGGTAACAACACTCTTGTAGTTTGGGGTGAGCGTCATGAAAATTTCGTCGTCGCTTTTGACTTTCATTACCGAATTTCTTTTTGTTCACACCCAGAATCAAAACTAAGAAAAAAGAGTCAAAGTGATTTCCCACATGCGAAGGATATTTTGTAAAGACATATATCAGTTCTCGATTTTTTGAATAAACAGGAGTAGAATAATTTCACGAGGACAAATTTTGGGGCTGATTTTGTGAAAGCAAACTGTCATTCGCTGTCCCGCATTCGTGATTCACTGCCAAGATAGGGAGGAGGAAAGACAGCTGGGACGAAGTGGATAGGGAAGAGGGTAGGGACTAAGAAGAGGAAGACGAACGGAGATCCCCCGCTTCATTATCGATGGAAACCACCAACAATAATAATAAGAAGAAAAGATCCAGAGAAAGCTCTTCCTCGCCACTACCTACGAAGGAAGGTGAGCTTCAAAGGCCCTCCAAGGCGCTTCGGTTAAATTGTTCGGCTGGAGTGAACGGCAAGCAAACGAAAGGGATCAAGGATCAGATCAAGAGGAATGTTCTAAGTTCAAAAAACCTGTCCACCCTCCAAGCAGGAGCGGCTTCAGTGCTACTCCAGATCTTACGAAAAGCTGCTACACTTCTTCGTCAGAACGGCCGCCGAAGGTTCGTGGGTATCCCCAAGAAAGCTATATGCACCCTCCTCATCCATCTCCACATCCATATTCCTTTCTCCTTGGACCTGACTTATCGACCGATGGAAACTGCTTGTGCCTAGATAAGAGTAATATGTTCTGGAAAGTGAACTAATTTGTCCATGTATTTTTCCTATTTTTCATCAGTTTGGAATTGGACGTCAGAGACAGACCAGATATTGTGAAGGAGGATGCCAATAAAGGTGTTTGCGAGGTGTTGGAGGCCATTGGTTGGCTTAAGGTTGGTCTGTCAGACCCGCAGAAGTTTCTTCTGCATCCTAACGCAAGGATTCGTATAGATATTAATAGAGTTATTTCCATGATTTCGAAGCTGCCTGGAAGTGCGCAAGCCTCTTCCTCTACAGAAAAGACCCCTTCTCTGAGCAACCTAGTCACCGTTGCCTTTGACAGTACAACTTCGCCAAAATCGAGTGAAGTTGCGGGATACGTTGAAGCGGCTGGCGACAATTTTGCCTCGAAAATACGTGTCGCTCTTTCCGAGGCTAAGAAAAGTAATAGTCGTGATTTATATAGAAAAATGTTGAAAGCAATTCAAGGAATATTGAAAAAAATAGCAAAAGGGGATTCCCGGGCGAGACGTATAAGGTGCAACGGCTTCATAGCCAAAAAATTCATCATTAGTCCTACAGGCGGAGAAATCTTGGTAAAAAGAATCGGATTTGAAAAGAAAAAAAAATCGAATGGAAAGAAGGTGGAATATTGGTATGAATTGGGCGACATTCAGCCGGTAGAACTTGAAACTACCAGGAATCTTTTGGAGCAGGAGATAATTGTTGGCCTTGCAGACAAGAAAGAAACTCCACCTCCTGAGAACAAAAGAGTCATGTGTAAGTGCGGATTCTATGGATCAACAGACACGGAGGGAATGTGCTCTATATGCTTTAAGAAAGCTTACCAGCTTTCTGGGACAAAATCCAACACTGATTCAAACAAAGTAGTAGGTGGTGCTGGAGAATGGAAGATGAAGTTTAATAGGGCAAGACTAAAGATTCATGCTGCCTATATGTTGAGGAAAGGTTCCAAAAGAAAGAAGCAACAAAATAAAAATCGTTGTTTTTTCTGCAACAGGAAAGTTGGAATTCTTGGTTTCGAATGTCGCTGTATGTTCACCTTTTGCGATAAACACCGTTTCCCAGACGCTCACAATTGCAAATTTGATTATAAACAACAACATAAGAATAAGCTCAAGAAGGATAATCAAGCCCTTTCTCGGGAAAAGATATCAAAGATAGATTAATACTTCTGCGTTAGCTATAATTCATTCGGTTATAATAATGTGTCAGAAAAGTGAGATGTACTCAGTCATACATGAATCTGCGACATGCGTCCTGTACAATGTGAAATATGATTTCGTGGCACGAGCATGTCAGTGGTAATGTGCTTGGCGCTATGGTTGTGGATTGAGATCGTGATCGTCGAGTGACTCTAAATATAAATATTTGAAAGCAATTTTTCCATTCGGCTTGCGTAGTAGCATCGTACAATAAAGAACAAATCATTAGAACTGTGTGGCTCGCAGTAGCATCATGTAATTATTTGATAGAGGTAATAATAATGATGATAATAGTAATGATTAAAACACTCAGCACTCCCCTCAGAATTCCACAAAATGGAACAAACGCCATCATCTTCTAGTCTTCTAGTGTCTTCTAGTCTTGGTGGTGATCGATGGATGACAACGAATAAATGACGCAAAAGTGGTGTGCATGCGTTTGTACTGATACCGTACCTTGATTCTGCTCATGCATCACCATTGTCGTCATCTTGTCATCACCACCGTCATCAATGCTACGTGATCAACACGACCACCACCATCATGCACATTCATCGCGTGTGCATCATTCTAGCATTTGTTAGTGCATCACTGTGTGAGCTGTGTCCATCATCTCTGGTAGATCTAGTGATGTAGATGACACGGCAGCGCAGAAAGCTAGAAAGCGCATGCATGCCAGCTCGACTAGCTAGACAAGCCATGTGCTGCTACGCATGTCTAAGTGTGCGCGCTGTGCGCATGACGTGCGCCCCAGATGATCCAGTGCCCCCCCTTCTAGCCTAGTCTAGCAGTGCATGTAGCACATGTTGCTGTGTTAGCTAGCTAGCTCTAGAGCTAGATCTAGAGATCAAGCGGGGGCCGAGTCGCACATTCTAGCATTTGTTAGACTACACTAGCACGCAATGTGCACATGTCGATCTAGATGTCTAAATGTGCATCACGTACATGTGCATTGCTTCACCGTGCTAGCTAGCTAGCTGAAGTGCTTGTTCGTCAGTACGTGCTGCTAGCGCAGGTCATGCACCTCTAGACCTAGATGCACGCACATGCTGCATGCCAGCATGGGGACGACAGGCTACACAGCTAGACAGGGGCAAGCTAGCAAGTCAAAGTAAGTGCATCTAGGCATGCTAGCATGCTGCTTACACTAGTGCATGCTAGCTAGATTATCTAGCTCTAGAGCTAGTAGCATCTAGGCATGTCCAGATACGATGTGCACGCTTCGTTCCACAGCATTCGTGCGGGAAACAAAAATGATATGAACAATTTAATCTGCAATAATGCATCTAAGACATGCTAGCCTGGCTTGATCAGCGCAGCTTTTGTGCAATCATAAAAGCTATGAAACATGCTAGCATGGATTGATTGTTGAAAACTTCTCATTATTAGCTGCATCATTTGGTCATTTTCGCGTCACATCATGCTACACATGCAGCAATTTTTGAATCTTGCGCAGGCTCCACCATTCCTATATGGCGATGCGATGCAACATCTAGACATTATCACATGTATGTTTGCAGTCACCCCCTGATAACGTCTCCCTGATTATTTCTTAAATACCGTTGTTCTTGAGATTATTCTACCGAAGTTTGGGCTGCGCTTTTGACGCCACTGCTGCTGCTGATGGTGAAAGCCGCCAATCATAGCACCTCCTGATACCCGATCTAGCTTACTATCGAAAGAATATTGATGATGGAGAGCATTAGCTTGAATAGCCTTTGCCACTGCCCTCCCTCTTCTTTGTCCTCTTTCAATGTGAGTCTCGCCATTATCTCTACTGCTGCTACCACTACTGCGTGTTTCTTGCTTCATGCCGACATGATGCTCTATTACGCTATCACTTAGCCTATTGTAACCTCCCTTTAAATTTCCAGTTTGATGGAGAGATTCTGTGGTGTCACGATCAATCAACGTGCTTCGAATAGTGATCCATCTATCGTCCTGTTGCCTCCGTTTCTCATTTACAGTATTGGCATCGTTAGTAACGTCATCGTCGTCGTTATGAAAACGAATGACATCATCGTCACAAGTAATAGTGCCTCCTACCCAGGAACTGCACGCATTTTGTCATAGAATCAAACACATATAGAGAAGCATGAAACATCTACGTTTTATGTAAAAGTGTTAAAACTTAAGGATGGTAATGATAGCAATGTTGAGGATGCATCCTGATAATCACTAGTCTCTCTCTCTCTCTCTCTCTCTCTCTCTCTCTCTCTCTCCTTTAACACACCATCCTTGCACAGCTGCCTTCTTCAATGCTGCGCCGATGCTTCCGTAGCCGCTATCTCCAGAAGTATGAGAGGAGGAGGAGGAGGAGGAAGAGGCCTCTATCTTCCTCAATAAACCAAGGACTTTCTGCTTTTCCGGCTGGAGCTCCCTCTCCTGTTCCATGGAGGCTATGATCGATGCAATCCTCTGTTTTTGGATATAGTAGTAGTAGCTGTTAGCAGCAGTAATTTTTTAATTCTAAATATCGAGTTATTGCTTTGTTGCAATGGGAAGTACTCTGCTGTATAGAGAAAGGACATGCACAGTATTAATAAATCTTGAGTATTTCTGTGCTGCTGGTCTTACGAGCTTAAAAATATTATTTTGTTTTTGCAAAATTCTACTAAATATATCATCTCAATATATCTATCATTACACTCCGCCTCCTCATCGACGCGTGCCTACTACTGCTACTAATACTTGTTAATTTGATATGATATCCTTACCGGATCTATTTCGCATCGGCGACTACTCTTTTGTCTTCTTCTCTCTTTTCCGGTTGTTTTATGATTAGCATTGTTTTTAATAGTATTGCCCTCCACGTTGATATACACTCGACGTTTTGTAGGATCACTACTAATAAACAGCAATGCGTAGCGATGATGATAATAATATAAGAAGAAGGAAAAAACGGATGGATTACACAGTTGTTTCCGTGTTTGTGCTACTACTACTACTACTACTACTACTACTTCTACTAAGCCAAATAAGATTTTGATCCACCCTTTCAGTCTTTTTTATCTATAATCTCTCTCTCTCTCTTCCCCTCTCTCTCTCTCTCTCTCTCTCTCTCTCTCTCTCACACACATACACACACCACAGACACGAATTCAATGCTTACTGTGATGACGATGACGCTGATGACAAGGAGGTAGTAATCATACTGCACAGATTGCTGTTGCTTCTGCTACTTACACGCACCCACTCCAGCCCAGTTAGCTACCGGACGTGATAAGACAAATATTAATAATTAACAAACGATTATCAAACAGGATTGCGACTATATCAGTGTTGAAAGAGAACAGGCCTTATAATTGAGTATATCAACACACACACACACATACACACACACACACACACATACACACACACACACACTCAATGTCCCATCATCATCATCATCATCATCATCATCATCATCCTCATCGTTCAGAATCCCCCTTATCATTACTTCTTTTGTCGTTGTTGATTGAAGTAGTTCCGAGAAATGATGATGATGATTATCATCACCATGATGGCCATTATTAGCACGTAGGAGTTTATTGTCAATATAGCACAAGTATACACTGTTTCCAAGGTCGGCATCATCATCATCATCATCGTTGCTAGTAGTTGCAGCAGAAGTAGTAGTATCATCTTCTTTTTCTTGTCGTTTGTTACGATGTTTCTCATCATCATAGGTAGGATCATCCTCAGCAGCAGCAGCAGTAGTAGTAGGAGGGCACACGTACACACACCCAACTCCATCATCACACCTTGTTATTATTAATATTATTATTATTATTGTTATTGTTGTTGTAGTAGTAGTTGGAAAATAACATCGTTTGGATTTTTGGGACATAGATTATTATACAATGTTTCACCAGCTACCGCTACTAACACTATCAATACCACCCCCGCATATATACTACATATCATAATGACATTTTGGATGATGACGATGATGATGATGATGATGATGATGATGATTTCTAAGTTGATTATTGGGTGCTATCATCTACCCTCTTCTTCTTCTTCTTCTTCTTTTGGTTTTTATCACAAACAAACTACCTGCGCAAGTGTTGGGCAAGCCGTGTCTTATAATGGCGCAACTTTGCAGAAGCAGCAGGTGTAGATGATGTAGAATTCTCACCACTTCTTCTTTTTCCTTTAGCCTTTTTCGTTTTGACGTTTTTCATTCCACAATTGATATCAACGTTGCTGTTGTTGTGATTGTTGTCTCGTCCTCTTCTGTAGCCGCTAACATCTTTGTCATCATCATTATCGTAGGTGGTTTTCTGGTCTCCACCTCCACCACCACCAGTACCCCTTCTATGAGCGGCGTCGTCAAAGTGAATAAGATTCCTCACAATCTCATGGCTCTCGTAGACCTCACACGCCAACTCCTATTTGTGTGTGTGTGTGTGTGTGTGTGTGTGTGTGTGGGCATGAGTGTGCGTTATCACGAGGATCATCCTTATTATGTCCTTACACTACTACTATCAATCATCATAAGAGAGCTTGCTGTTCCTTGTTGTTGTTGTTTAAAAAATCATCATATTTTGGTTGCAGCTGCTGTAACTTACAGCTGAATCAAAGTCTGTTGCGCGACGTGCCTTCTTAATCTTTGGGCTACAATTTAGTACCGTAGTAGCAGTAGAAGTAGTATTAGTATTATCATTATTATTACTAGTAAGAAAAAGAGAGAGAGGGAGAGAGGGAGAGAGAAAGAGGAAGAGCATACAACGTGTTTATACGTATTTCTAAAGACATATCCATGCACACACACACACACACACACACACACAACACACACAGAGTATCAATAACAACACGCCGACAACGAAATTATACGACGATTCCTATAAGATATTATAGAAAATAGGTTTTGTACTCTTTTTCTTTCGAAAAGATGATGATGATGATGATGATGATGATGATGATGATGCACATAGGGCAATGTCATCACCGTCTCTTAGATATTTGCGCTATTATACCGTTACTATTTATTATCATTACCGATGAGCTGGTGCATCGATGAGAAATGCTGATAAAAATCTCCCTTTGATTGAGTGGCCTTTCTTCGCTCTGTGCAAGAGAAAATACCTACGAAAAGCACGATGTTGGTGATAATGATGAGGTGCCACCAGCAGTGATGTAGAGATCATGATGACGTGCTATTGTTGATATGTTTAATCGACGTCACTAATAGAGCATATGGAAGAAGTTCAGAGGAGAGAAACAACAATAGACCGACATTTACGCACTCACCAGTTGTCATCTGATATGGGGCCTTTTTCTTTCCCTTTGTTTTCATCATTCCCATCATCATCCTCCTCAATGCGGTTGGAGTAGCGTGTAAAAAACAAACATCCAGCTGACTTATAGCTGAATAAGAAATAAATGTTTATGAAAGATGGTGTATTGTATTGAAGATAGAGAAAGCAAAGAGAGTGAGAAAGGAGGGAGGGGGGGAGAGAGGAGAGAGAGAGGAAGGAAACGG